>PISW01006445.1:0-109251 GCA_004023785.1 Mungos mungo | reverse complement strand
AGGACCGCGCAGCCCATGCCCCAGGAGCTCCCGCGAGGAGGCCAGCCTCCGGCGCCCGTGTCTGCCGAGACTCCGCGGCCGGCAGAGGACCGGGGCAGCCTGGCAGTGGACGGAGGGGGGTCCAGGTGTGCCCTGCGTGGGGGCCGCGGCCTGGGGGCTGGAGGCAGCCAGCTGGGCGTGGGGGCACCCCCGGGGGCACACTCGGCTGTCTCCGCTCCGTCCTGGGCTGGAAGTGGAGACAGGCATCGGGGAGGCTGTGGGTGGTCAATCACGTCCTGCTGTTCGGGGCCCACCTGTCACAGGGTCACTGGTGGCTTCCTGGATGGGCGCTGGAGACGGAGCCCCACGGCCCCCACTGGGACACACGCCCGACCCCTGGAAGGCACCGGGCTCCCCCGGGCTGCTCACGGTGGATAAGAAGGTGCTCCCCTGCGGGCTGTAGGCCAGGGTTCTGGCCGCCGTCCCTGTGCACGTTCAGCCTCTCAAAGGGGACCCCGGCCCTGAACACAGCCCTCCAAACCAGGGGCCGGAGGGTCATGGGGGCTGCCCTCCAGGCCGGCAGGTCTGAGAGAGCTGCCTCTGGGCCCTTCGGCAGCCCCATCGCCGGTCCCGAGGGCCGTGGGTCACTAGGCACAACTTCATTGCAGGGCCTCCTTGTCGGCGGAAGACAGGATGGCTCCAGCGAGCCACAGGTCCACCACTTCAGGCTTGAAGCAGCCCCCACGGTTCCAGGACCCTCATCCAGGGCCCCCTGCTCTCCGGGGCCTCCTCACTGCATCTCCAGTGCTGCCCGCAAGGCCCCTCCTGCCTGGGCTCAGGCGGGCAGCCTCCGGCTCCAGCGTGAGCCCGCGGCCCGCAAGGCCCCCAGCGGACTCGAGGTTGCCTGGTGGGTGTCTTCCTGACCCCCGCAGCCTCCGCGCAGAACTTGGAGGTCAGGACCGACCACCTGCCCCTCTCTGGGGTCGGCCGGCCCTTTTCCGCTGCTGTGACTGCTCCTTCCCGGGACCAGGCCAGGCTGGGCTTCCCAGAGGAGCCCTCACCCCTCGGGCTGTGCATGGGCAGGGGGCCACGCAGCCTCTGCTCCCCATCCTGGCTTTCCCTGAAGCTCCTCCCCCAGCCCCTGCCGGAGGCTCCTCCCCCAGCCCCTGCCAGAGGCTCCTCCCCGTGGGTGATGACCAGCCCGGTGTCCCAACCAGAGGAGGGTGGCGCAGGTCAACAAAGCGGGGAGGTGGTTGCCTTTGCCCCCGCAGGGGTGGGGAGGAGAGTGAATGAATCCGGGCCTTCTCTCTGGTCTCCCAGCGCCAGGCAGAGGCCAGGAGTTCACAAGCTGCCTCTCTCTCTTTGCAGGACTCACCCAGAGAGCAGCCTGGGTTCGAGTCCCGACCTGGGGTGTTCCAGCAGGACACAGGGGAGGTTTACTTACTGTCCCCGCGCTTCCGGCTCCTGGTCTGTGCAGGGGAGAGGCCGTGAGGGAGCATCTACCAATCTCTTTCTCCAAGTTGTGCTCCCGTTGTTCTGCAACCGCTCTCTTAAACCGGGACGTCTTGGAGGTAACATTTTAAAGCGAAGCCTGGCCATCCGAGGGCCCCCGTGGGACGGTGTCCTCCTGTCACCGGGCCCTCCGGCCGCCGCCACCGTGGGAACGCCCCGCCCCGCCAAGGCCCCTGGTTTGTGAGCACCACCTGCTGCAGGCGCCTCCCCCACGACAGCCCCGCCCTGTCCCCAGGCGCCACCTCCTCCCTCTCCTCCTGTGTCCCCTCCCTCCTGCGGGATGCTCTAGGAGTCTGGACCAGGCCTCCTCCTCCATCGGGGCCAGAAAACTCATCCTGCCACGTACCCTCCCCCCGCCCCAGACACCGCAGTGTCCCCGAGGCCCAGGGGCCTCAGCCCCGGGCCTTCTGGAAGTTTCCAAAGGGGTGAAGAGCCGGGGCCCCGCTGTCCAGGTCAACACCGCCCGGGACACGCCGGCCAGGCCTCGGGCCGAACTCAGAGGCTCCTAGAATTGGAGGCTCGCCCGCGGGAGCCCCCCACGCCCCCCTCCCAGATCGCGCTCACGTGCAACCTCCGCCGGCGCGAGGCAGGGAAGCCAGTCCGGGCAGGTGCTGCCGGCGCCTTCGGAAGGTTCTGGTCGAGGCGGCTCAGCGCGCGCCCGGCCGCAGCTGGAAATTAAAAACTCCAGAAATGTGTACTGACCGAAACGCCTCCCAGGGAGCCTGAGATTCCGGCGAGAGGACTGTTGCCTTTCTTTCCCTTGTTCCTTCTCACTTGCCGCTTTTCTCACTTTTAAAGCACAGCCATGAAAGGAGGTCCCGGAGGAAATGAGCCGAGCGCTGGGTTAGGATATCATAGACGTTCTGACTTTCAATACCCAATTCCCCAGAACATTCTGAATTAAGCCGGCGAGTTCCACATTTACAGAAACACTGGAGGTTTTCTGGGGAAATTATTCAGAATGAAGTGAGTAGCGGATAGTCTTTCTTGCTGCTCCCAGGCTGCCCAAAGCTCTTCTCCGCGTATGAAATTTTTATGAATGAGAACACGGGGACTGCCGGCAGCTCCGGCGGCCCGTGGCCACGGCCGGGTCTCGGGGGGACCAGGCTTTGAAACGGGCCACTTGGGGACAAGCTCCGCCAGATCTGCGCCGTAGGACACGCCTGGACGTTCTGGGGGCGCTGAGACCACAGATGTGGCCCAGCGCCGTCACAAAGGCCCTTATAAAGTTCACCTTGTTATAGAAGGTCATTCGTTTCTAAAACCACAGCCCCCTGCCCCACTTCGGATTGAAACAGCATGTACGGTTGTTGTCACTTCAATAGTAAACTTTCGATGATCACGTTTCACAGGAAATTCAAATACGTATGTGTATTTCGAAAATTCCCCTAGTAAACTCTCTCGATGATTACATATCACAGAAAACTCAAATATGTACATGTATTTGAAAATACTTTCAGGTAATATAATACCTAAGTTCACTGAAATATTTTAGTTCAATTGAAATATAATTATCGGAGTTTACTGCATAATTGCATCGCATAATTGTGTAATATGAGGCAGTGATCATTTTAATAATGCTTTATGCTTCATAATTCCTCAGGAAGGATAATCTTCATCATACCAAAATAGGATGTTCATTATAACGAGGATATTTTTTCCATAAGGAACAGTCATATGAGCCTAAAAAGAGATTACCTGATAGTATTCTGTTGTTTGATTATGTAAAATGTATTTTTAGTTTTCCAATTAGCATGAAGGAAAATTGACTATGGATTTTAAGACATCTATAGAAAAAGAAGACTTGGCATAATTCAGAAAGAATTCTTATCAGGCATTTGTCAAACATCAATACAACATATACATTCTGGAATTCTGCCTTACCAGGGGCGCCTGGGCGGCTCAGTCAATTAAGCATCTGACTCTTGATTTCAACTCAGGTCATGATCTCACAGTTCATGAGATTGAGCCCCACATTGTGCACTGCGCTGACAGCTCAGAGCCTGCTTGGGATTCTCTCTCTCTCTCTCTCTCTCTCTCTCTCTACTCCTTCCCTACCTCTCTCTCTCAAAATAAATTAACATTTTTTTAAAAAGAAAGAATTTTCATCAGGCTTTACAAACATGTCATGACACATACATTCTGAAATTCTGTCTTACCTGTCACTGTAGAGTAAGGGATCTAATCGTTATAATAGTCTAAGGACAGTCAAGGAAACACAGACAGTGGTGAAGAGCTGGAAAATGGATTTTTGCAGACAACTCTGGGTCTTTAAACATAAGTACAAAAAAGATAGAGCAGTCACGAGACAATTTCTTCTATTACCATTGCGCTTGTCAACTGTGTTCAAAATCCCTCATGGGTCCATCAGCATTATGAAAATCTATCTCTACTAAGTATTATCCCTTGAAATAAATGAAAATAAATAGGAAAAGGTAATAAAGAAAAGAGGTTTTAAATTTTTTTAATGTTTATGTATTTTTGAGAGAAAGAGAGAGAGAGAGACATAACATGAGTGGGGGAAGGGCAGAGAGAGAGGGAGACACAAAATCCAAAGCAGCTCCAGGCTCTGAGCTGTCAGCACAGACCCCGACTCAGGGCTCGAACTCAGAAACTGCCAGATAATGACCTGATCCGAAGTTGGACGCTTAACCAACTGAGCCACACCGGGGCCCCTAAAATAATTTTTAACAAGTCCAGAATGAGTGATCTTTTACACAAATTAATAGTCAGTCATGAATCTTTCATGGCTCTGAATGAGGACGTTGAGTCTAAGTAATAACTGGTCCAAATGTGAAGTCATAACTTCCCTTATAAAATATGACCTTCTTATTCTTCTGGGACTAAATCCAAGATATTTTTCGCTTTATCAGACTCCTGAAAATCCCTTCACTAACAAGAGGACCAGGCTTCAGGGGGGCCACGAGATGGAGGGAATACAGTTCTCTCAGCAGCTAGAGTCAAAACCGTGTCGAGGCACCTGGGAGCTCAGTGGTTAAGCATCTGACTTCAGCCCAGGTCATGATCTCACAGTTTGTGAGTTTGAGCCCCGCGTTGGGCTCCGTGCTGACGGCTCAGAGCCTGGAGCTGTTTTGGATTCTGTGTCTCCCTCTCTCTCTGCTTTTTCCCCACCCACTCTCTGTCTCTCTGTCTCTCAAAAAATATATAAACATTAAAAAAACCGTGTTTAGTACAATTCACTTTTACTGTGCTTTTTCTTACAGAAGGTGAGTCTTTACGGGAAACGGTAGGACTCAGAAGCTCCGGAAAGTCCGCCAGGGAAGTAAGTGCGGCCCTAGGACCCAGAGCACGGAGCCGCACCGTCCGGAGGGGAGCCTTCTCCATCGCCGCGTGGAGGAGATCCCCCCGTGCGTTGGAGGAAATCTAGGAATCGAAGTGCTCATGTGAGATCCAGTTCTTAAAGTAGGCTTCAGGCCCAGCACGGAGCCCAACGTGGGGCTTGAACACACGACCCTGAGCTCAAGACCTGGGCTGAGGTCAAGCGTTGGACTCTTAACCAACCAAGCCGCTCAGACGCCCCCAGATCTCTCGTTTCTTAAATGTTGACTCAAAATTGTTAAATGTGAGTTAAAGTCTCTGCTACAGAACCCCGGTCTGCATTTTGCAGAAAGAGAGAAAACCCAACCGGCACGAGGCCCAGAGGACTTGGTTTGCTCCCGGGGACAGCACGGGGCAGGGCTGAGGAGGTACTCCACCAGGCCAGGTCACCGACCCCAGCCTTTCACTGGGGAGCCTCCACCACAGATGGCGGAGACTCACAATTCAGCCTCCAGCCTCCCCTGAAGGTGGCGGCTGCCCTGTGGGCCTGAGTGGCACCTGCTGTCCTGAACCTCACAGAACATGACTCTTTAGCACTTTTTCCTTCCTGAACTTTGGATAAAAGACGCAATGTCCCTCTTGGTTTTTTTACTCTTTATTTATTTTTGGGAGATAAAGAGACAGGTGTGAGCAGGGGAGGGGGCAGAGAGAGAGGGAGACACAGAATCCGAAGCAGGCTCTGTCTCTGAGCTGTCAGCACAGAGCCCGATGCGGGGCTTGAACCCACAAACCGTGAGATCATGACCTGAGCCAAAGTCAGACACCAGACTCACTGAGCCCCCAGGTGCCTGGGCCCCTTGTGACCCTGAGGAAAGAGCCATAAGCTACGAGAAGTGAGCAGAGAGCTGGAGGGAGCTGGGCCCTCAAGGTCCCACGTGAGCAGGTTCACTGTCCCGACCTGTGTAACCTGGGGTCTGCTGCCTTGAGAAAAATCAGTGCTGTTCCTTATTCAAGGTTACCTAGAAAACAGAGCTTGAGGCAAGGGTTAAGTGCCGGTGCATAGCCTGCAAGAGCGAAGAGAAGAGGCAATAGGCCACAGCACCCTGAGAAGGGGTGAAGGAGGTGACGCACTGCCCCAAGCCTGCGACCTCACTCAGGGACACGGGGAGCGTGTCAGGGGCTTCTAACTGCCCCCAAGGGATGTCTCTGGGCAGGAAATAAATGTGTGGAACACCTGTGGGAGGAAGGAGGAAAAGGAAGCTGTCTGCCCAACTCCCTCCCACCTCTGGTTCAAAAACTTCCCGCAAAGTGTTGAGTTCCCGATTCCAGGCTGCGTCCTCAGACCCTTCTGGAAGATGTTCAGGATGCCTGATCACATGCCCGAGGAAGGGGCAGGCAACCCCCCGGCATACGGCTGGCCACTCTGATTTCACAGACAGGGGCGGGGGGGTGCCCGGCTCTCCTCAGACAGGTGAGTAGTCAGTCCTGGAGGCTGAGCAGAACAGCAGCGCCCACGGTGGTGAAGGCAGAGCTGAACCAATGTCTGAGGGCCGCCGCAGGGAGGCCTGGGAGCTGGCCCGTGACCCCGCCTGCCTGACTGGTGACATGTCATCGCCCACAGCGGAGCGCTTCCTCATCAGTGTGCCCTTCACTCCTGCTAAATTTTTAGCCAAGTGAAACAATTCACGAAATTCTTGAACAAATAAGATTTCTTTGGGAATCTTACGTGTATGCAGGTGAGGGGCTTTTCATAAAGCTAAATATATTCATTTTAAGTTTTAAATGCTCATTTGTTCTTAAATAATATTGTTTTTGCATTATCGGTTTTACAATGTCCTTTCCTTGGTGACAGGCTTGTGCTGGTAGATGGGCAAAGGCATTCCTTGTGTTCACGTGTTTCTCATTAAATAAATAAAAGCCCTTTCCTTCCCTACGTTCTTGCATATGTGGGGGTTTTTCTTCTGAGTTCTGTTTTCTGTTCCATGTATCTACTGTTCTAAACCAAAAATAGAAATAAAAAGAAACCGAATAAAATATAAACACGAGACAGGCAATGTTTGCAAATCACATATCCAACAAAGGATTTGTATCCAGAATATATGGAGAACGCAGAAAATACAAGTGAGAAAATAAATAGTCCAGTTGTTAAACGGACCAAAGAACTGAACAGACACTTTCCCGGAGAGGAGAGACAAATGGAAAACAAGTGTGTGAAAAGGCCTCAACATCACAAGAAATTAGGGACATACCAACTAAAATTATAACTAGATTGCACACACTCTTATTGGAATGGCTAAAATAAAAATAAAATACGTGCACAGATACATACGTAAGTGAGTAATAAGTAAATAGAATCTGACAGCACCCAGTACCGACAAGGACGTGGACACTGACACAGTCACGCGCGCTCACGGCGACGCACCACGGTTCAGCCACCCTGGACAACAGCCGGGAGTTCCTCACAAATTTGAAAACACATATAACACATGACCAGCAATCGCGCCATGCTTCTCCTAGAGAAATTCGAGTGTATGCCACTCAAAATCCTACACGTAAACGTGTCCAGCATCTCCATTTATAATTGGCCCAAACTGGGAAACAACCCAAATGAGACCCACATGTAGGGCTGCTCCCGCACCGACGGACTTTTCCGGGTGTGGCAGAGGAGGTTAAGAGTCTGGTTCGTACATTTAACAGCTTTTCCAGGCTTGGAGGATAAAAATTGGGGGCTGGGCCCACTCAGGGCAGAAAGCATAGCAAACAACCCCACGTTTTAGGTAGAGATCCCAAAAAGCTGAATTCTAGGAGTGCTCATATGGTAATAAATTTTTAGCAATTGGCTCTCGAAGATAAAAAACCCCTGATTTATAACATTTTCCAATTTCCATGGTGTAAATACTCCCAGAGCCAATTTTGAGCCTCCCGTGTGACCTCACTGAGCACAGAGCTGGGAAACTCCGCACACACTCAGCTCTCAGGAGCCAGTGCTGGCCGGCCCTAGCACGCCACTTCCTAGAAGTCAGGATGCCCTTGGCCACTTCCTGTATCCAGTGCTGACTCATCACGGTACAGCAAGTCTCTCAAGCCCTGGGACTGGCTCAAAGCGCTCAGTGGATTGCCAGTGACTCCCAGGGGCCTCACGCACGACTCACATCCACAGCAGAAAAAAGCTGTTCCCAATTTTCTTCCTAAACAACAAAAAACAAAACAAAACACCACTCATCACACCGGCCAAGGCCAAGATAACCAGGCAGATAAGTAAATAAGACATCATGAATGAGAACCAACACAAACAACAGACAAAAGAAACAGGCCCCCAGGTGCTGACGGAGTGGAACGACCAGGAAAGAAGCCAGATTCCAAGTCAACATGCTGTATGGCTGACTCCGTTTATATCAGAGTCAAAACGGCAACATGAAATTGGAGTGTTTGGAGACGCACAGATTGAAAAGGATAAAGAAAGCAGGAAATGAGTGCAATAAAAGTTGGGATCATGGCTGGTTTTAGGGATGAGTGGGGGCTGTGACTTGGAAGGCAGGTGGGTGGGGGGTTCTAGTCACCTGGGTGGTGACAACTCTGGTGCTCAACGCAGTCATTTATTAAAATGCAAGTGTGTGTTTTATGCATTTTTTCTCTTTATAGTACATGTCCCAGGAAAAATGTTACAAATAGTACATCATGCCCAAGTAGTCTAATCCAGGTAATCCAGAGGTGATTCAACATTTGACAAATATGTCAGGGTAATTCTCTATAATCATAGATTAGTGGAGAAAAGCATCTTAATTTTTATTTTTGACAAACAAAAGGGCCTTGATGAATTAAAACCACATGTACATGATTGAAAACAGGACCCTTAGGAAACCAAGACTAAAAGAAAACTCTTCGACTTGATAAAAAAAAGCATCTACCAGAAATCTACAGCCATGGCCACAGTTAATGGTGAAATGGCAAGGGGCATTTTTCATTAAAGTCAGAAAAAGGAAAACGTGCTCATTCTTCTCCCTCTCACGCAGCATTTGCTAGCGGGTTCTGTCAATACAAAGGTAAGAACTAGGAGCGCAGAGAAGGACAGCCCAAACAGAAGAGAAAAAACTATGTCCTTCTTCACAGATACGTGATTATCCACAGAAAATGCAGCAGAACGGAGCGTCCCGAGCAGGCGCTCAGCCGTCAGTGCTGTGGCTTCCACGGAATGTGAAGTGCGATGCCCCACGGGCAGCAAGCCCTCCTGCCCGGTGTCAACCCAAACTATAACACGCCGAAGAACAGATCCAGTAGGAAGTGTGCTTTGTCCATAGAAAACTAGAAGACCCCATGGAAGGGGTTGTTTGTTTAAACTGACCTTAAGAAAATAGAGAGAAAATTCACATTCATTGACGAGACAACTCCAATCATCCAGACACCAACTGTCTCCTAAACTAATCTAAAAATTCAGTGCAATTCTGACAAAAATCCCAACCAGCTTTCACATGAACCATGGCAAACCGTTCCTGAAATTCATGTGTAAGCACAACGTGCATGAAGGGTTAGGATGATTTGGGAAGAGAACCGTGCGGGACACTCACAGGCCAGAGACCACAATGCTGCCCATGGGTACACAGCAGGCACTCGGTTACGAACTGACTCATCATCAGTCCTGATCCTACTCCTGGGGACCTGCGGCAGAGCCGGGTCCTGCCTCCCGGGGGATGTGGGAGCGGTCCCATGCGATGGGCTGAGTGATGGGCAGGAGCTCCTGGGGTTCCTGTCTCTGGGTCCACGGCTGTGCCCAGAAATCCTGTGGAAGGATCCAGACTTTCCAGGGCATGGAGCTGGGGCATAGGAAGAAGGGATCTTTAGCACCGGCCTCCTCAGGAGCCTGGGCGTGTATCCCCCATTACAAGGCATGGAAGGCCGTGTGGGACTCCCCGAGTCAGATAATTTATTAATAATCACAAGGGCTTTTCCTGAAATTTATTTTCCAAATACTCATTTTATTTTAATTTTTAAATTGCACTTACTTTTAATAATTCTTTATTGTGGTAAAATATAAAATTCGCCATCTTGATCCATCGTCAGTGTACGATTCAGTGGTATTAAGCAGACTCACGATGTTGTGCAACCGTTATCCCTACCCATCTTCAGAACTCTGTCCGGATCCCCGACTGAAACTCCATGCCCGGGAAACACCGACTCCCGAGCCCCCCCAGCCCCTGGCACCTGCCATTCTACTTTCTCCATCTCTGAATTTGACTCCTCTAGGGACCGCATGCAAGTGGAACTACACGGTGTTTGTCCTTTTGGTGGCTGGCTTGTTTCACTCAAAGTCCTTGAAGCTCATCCATGTCGTAACAAGAGTCAGAACCTCCTTCCTTTTACAAGGCTGAGTAATATTCCGTTGTGGGTCGGACCACGTTTCGGTTTTCCCGTCCACCATTTTGGGCACTTGAGATGCTGCGGTAACATGGATGGGTCAGTGTCTCTTTGAGCCCCTGCTTCCGGTTGTTTTGGCTGCATACCCAGATGTGGGATTGGTGGATCAGACATGGTGGGTAATTCTGTGTTTGATTTTTTTAGAGATATTTGTTTTAAAAAGTATTGTTAGTCTACCACAGTCTGTTCTATCAAAAGTATCCATGTACTTTTTTTTTTTTTTGGTAGTTTAAAAAGAATCCCAGAGCTTGGGATGGCTGGGGAGAGGAACATTTGTTCCAGATGTGGTTAAGGTATAAGCATTTGTAGAACAAATGCACTGCTCGGGGTGGTGGCTGGGGGTGTCTCGGCCTGTTTGCTTCTCAGCCTGTCATATCCAGGAAGCCGAAGACCGCACCTGGCGTAGGAACGAAAGCACAAGGGGACAGCGGCCAAGGGCCACCTTCCCCCTACTCCGTGGCCTGAGTTGCTGTGTGGCCTCAAAGCCCAGCCTGGCTACACAAGGGGTGCCCTCTGAGAGGGTCCCCAGGCCCCCCGGCCCCACCCCCTGCCAGCTCCACGCTGTCTGTTTAGGGCTGTGCCCACCCCCCAGCCAAGCACCATCTTCACTGGTGGAGGAGGAAAGAAGGTGGCTTCAACGGTCCCCCCCAAGCTGTGCCCGTCGCGGGAGGGGCTCAGGTTTGCATCCGCTTTCCCCGAGCCCACTGTACCGACTGTGAATCAAGAGTTAAGGGAAATTTTTAAAATTAAATCTGAAGCCACAGGATGCGTACAAGAGGGTGATGATTAAGCCTGGGAGTTTTTATCAGTCACAGCTGTTCCGTTATGTTTGTTTACTTTAGGGTAGAAATGGTCCTTTGAAACACGGGACCAAAATAAACACGCTGGCAGCTGTGGTTGGCATGGCTGAGCCGGCACAGCCAGCCCGGGGAGGCCACCAGCGCGCCGGCGCCGTGTCAACGGCAAAATAAATACCCTGACGACACCCAACAACAGAAATCTTCTATGAAAAATGCTGTCGGAATCTAGGAATTATAAAATTTTGTGGAATGTTGCGATTCCAGCAAAACCCAAAGGTTAATTTTCTTTTAATACTCAATATGGAGTTCGATATGAAATGTGCTGTTACAGACCACCCACAATGATGACACAATACAGCTCTACTGTCAATAATTATGACATAAAAATATTTACTGAGCACTTACTATGCGCCGGGCATTCATCTCTCTGCTGGGCACCCGGCAGTGGGAAGAAAAGCCAGAATTCCTCTCTCACTGGGGCTCCTGAGTGGCTCAGCTGGTTGAGTGTCTGACTCTTGATTTCTGCTCAGGTCATGATCTAGGGGTGGTAGGATCGAGCCCTGAGTCACTCTCTGTGCTAAGCATGGAGACTGCTTAAGATTCTCTGCTTCTGTCTCTCTCTCTCTCTCTCTCTCTGCCCGTCTTCTGCTCATGCTCTCTTTCTCTCTAACATAAAAAAAAAAAACCCTCTCACAGAAAAAATAAAATCGGCAAGAAAACCAGGGATGCCTGGGCGGCTCAGTCAGTTAAGCGCTGACTTCGGCTCAGGTCATAATCTCACAGTTCATGAGTTCGAGCCCCATATTGGGCTCTGTGCTGACATCTCCAAGCTTGGAGCCTGCTTTGGATTCTGTGCCTCCCTCTCTCTCTGATCCTCCCCCGCTCACACTCTGTGTCTCTCTCTCTCTCAAAAATAAACATTAAAAAATTTTTTTTAATTGGCAAGAAGACCAATAATAACATAATTTTAGGTAACGAGTAATGATATCCAAAGTTTCAATATTAATAAATTTAAATGATTAAACTTGGTTGAGTACATATGTATAAATACATGTTAATTGGATTATGATAGAAACTTTATATATTATAAACCCCAAATCATCTCTAACCACAAGTCAATAGAGGAAAATCAAAGCAAAGGAAGTTCTTACGGGGTTTATGTCCCACTCATACCCATACGAACATGTGCACTTTGTAAATTCACAACATTTCACCTCCTTTGTATAACTTTTTTTAAACATGAAGAAGTTTATAGAAACAAACATTTTGCATTTTGAGGGAAAATGCCGAAAAACTGAATTTGAAGGGTAGGCATTTGGGTCTCCATCTGAGATCATGAAACTACGGTTTCTGACAGTGTTTCTCCGTTTATTGTAAGTGAAACCACTCTGTGACTGAGGATCCGCGTCTAAAACCGTGTCGTGCTGACACAGGCGGTCTCGGGGCACAGCTGTCCTCGGAGGGGGAGACCAGAGAAACAGTGGCGCGGGTTTGTTCCCACCGCCTTAACTGGAACCGCGTCGGAGAGAAGACAGCGCTCGGGCGGCCGCGGGGGAGCCGGTGGAGACGCTTCCCGGGGCCGTTCGCGGGGCCGTTCGCCCCGGTTCTGGTCCCGTTTGGACGGAAGAGGACGGCTGGCGGCAGCGCTGTGATCGCAGGACCAGAAAATGGACGGAGGCAGAGAGAGGCGCGCTCAGCCTTAGGTCACCGGGACCGGGTCGAGCCCGGGGCCTGGTCCCGGCCGAGCGCCGTCGCCGGGCGTTTCCGGGATTCTCCGCCTCCATCCGCCTCCGGGGACGCGGATTCCGCGCGCGGAGCCTCGCTCCTGGGAGCTGCCGACGGGTCCTCAGCTCGGATCCGCCTTTGTTTCCATCTGAGACCCAGACTCGTCCTTTGATTCATGGTCAGACAAGGCGTTTCTTGTTTTAAACAGATTTTATTTTATTTTATTTTATTTTATTTTACTTTTAATGTTTATTTACTTTTGAGAGAGTGACAGAGTGTGAGCAGGGGAGGGGCAGAGAGAGAGGGAGACACAGAATCCGAAGCAGCTCCGGGCTCCGAGCTGCCAGCACAGAGCCGATGCGGGGCTCGAACCCACGAACCGTGAGGTCATGACCTGAGCCGAAGTCGGACGCTTAGCCGACTGAGCCCCCCAGGCGCCCCTAGACACGGGTGTTTCTTAGCTTTGACAAAAATGTGAGCCACTCACTAGGACTTTTCTAGAGCCCCGAGAGCTAAGTTACATTCACCATGTTACCTCTGAATATACGTGAAAGGAAGTTTTTAACGCCACCTTCTACCCCTTAGGAGCGGTTCGGGCCAGAGAGAGGCTGCCCCACCCAGCATCCTCCGTCCTTCCCGCACGGATGGTTTGGGGGCGGACAGCCCAGAGCCCCTCTTCGGCGCCGTCCAGGAACACAGGCTCCTCCTAATTTCCTGCTCCAGCGTCCCCCTCCTGATGACAGCAGGCTGCGGCGTCCGGCGTCACACCCAGGTCCAAGTAAAAAAATAATAATAATAATAATAGTAAGTGAAGAGCAAAGCGTAAAGGAGGGAAGTCATTCAAGTCTCTTATTATCTGCAAAGCAAGAGTCCCTGGTGATCGACTAACACCCACTCACAACCTGTCAGCGCCAGGCCTCCAGCGGGTCCCAGACCAACCCCAGCCAGGAGGGACAGCCACCAGCCAGGGGTCAGATCAAGGACGCAGGCCGAGGGGAGTGCGAGCTCCCGAGACCTAGACATCACAGCCCCGATCGGACGGCCTGGCGCTCGGTGGTCAGAGAAGAAGGGGATGCGGGGGGACGCGGGCGCTGGGGGACGGAGGGACAAAGGCTCCTGTCCTCGTGTTCCCACACACCACGCAGAGCCCTCTTGTACCCGGGTCAGCTCTGCGCTCTTGCCCGAAAGGGGACCAAGGGGAGGACTCTTGTGTCGATCGATCGATCGTATGAAAATACGAGTAACATCAAGGAAAGATAGCAGGTTGTTTTCGGCAGAACCCTTAGGGAGGGAGCTGTGGCTTCTGGGCGGGGCCTCTGGAGGAAGGGGAGGGAGCTGTGGCTTCTGGGCGGGGCCTCTGGAGGAAGGGGAGGGAGCTGTGGCTTCTGGGCGGGGCCTCCGGAGGAAGGGGAGGGAGCTGTGGCTTCTGGGCGGGGCCTCTGGAGGAAGGGGAGGGAGCTGTGGCTTCTGGGAGGGGCCTCTGTGGGAAGGGGAGGGAGCTGCGGTTTCTGGGCGGGGCCTCCACGGGAAGGGGGTTGTGGGTGTGTGTGGTGCGAAGGCCCCTGGCGATGCAGGAGGAGAGATGACGGAAAGGACCAGGTCATGGGACAGGAGCAGCCACTTCGTGGGTGAAGCTCTTGGACACTTACCAGCCTCGCAGCTCAAGTCTGAAGGCAGCCAGGCTTTCTGTGCGCCGCACCCCAGGGGGCGAGCACCAGGTGGGGGCGGAGCTCCACGCCCCAAGAGGGTCTGTGCACACCCCCCGCCCCACCCCCAGCTCCCTGGATCTCCTGCAAAGACTCAGCTAATGCCCGAGTGGGAGTCCGTGAAGGGACAGGAATTGACTCAAGCCCGCAGAGCGGGGGAAGGAGAGGGACACACAGAAGCTGCCCAGGGGTTTGCATTTAAAGTCGCAGGATTGGGACTTAAATCGTTCCCGCCAGCCCGTGGGGGACCAGGACCCCAGCTGACCTGGGCTGCGGCCAGCAAGGACCGTGGCCGCGGGACTGTGGCCACGGCCCCGGCTTGGGGACAACTGGAGCCCTGCCCCAGAACACCATGTTGGAAGAAGAGCGTGATCACAGCTGACAGAAGGGAAAGACTTGGTCTTCCTACGTGGTGGACCCGCTATGAAACTCCATTTCCCAAAGCCGTTGCTGGTCCCACAGACTCTGGGTGTCTCGACCTCGGCTTCTCAAGTCCCTTGGGAGCCACAGTAGATGGTGTCAGTATTGCCGGGGTGTCCAGATAGGACAGGCTCGGAGGCTCCCCGGGCGGAGCACAGAACCCCCCCCCTCCCCGCGCTGGGACAGCACAAGCCTCCTGTGTCTGGGGGCGTCCTTGGATCCCCGGTGCTGGTGCCGAGGCCTGGAGGAGTCTGAGGTCTAGAACCTTCCACACCCAACCTTCTCAGCAAATTGTAACTCCTGCTGGGGCTGGTAGGGGTCTCTCCCACCTTGTCCAGAGGCGCTCCCAGGATGGCATTCCACGGACTTCTTCCCAAACCTCTGGCAATTACCAGGAGGCCTCTGAGCAAACGTTGTGTTGGGAAGCGGTCGGCTGCTCACAGGACAGACAGCTGAGCAGCACCCGCACTGAGCTGCGACCTTCGCCCAGTTTGTCCCCAAGGCCCTCTTGCTCCAGCTGGGAAACTGGCTGTGCTGTGCGCGCCGCTGCGGGGACAAGGCCGCCTGGCTGATGGCAGCTTCTCCCCCTGTGAAAAAGGTCACCATGATGAGCTCGATAGCTTCCCAACTCCCAGCGGCGCCCTGCAGGCCTTGGCTAGCCCGCCAGCCCGACCCTCTCCTGCAAGTCAGCCTCGGCTGGCGTGGCCCCAGCCGCGCGGCCTCTCATGAACCGCTCATTTTCACAAACAAGCAGCTCTTCAGTGTTCTCAAAATGACCTCTCTCTCCTTTCTCCGAAATTACCTCTGATGGGGCTCCCGGGGGGCTCAGTCAGTTAAGTTCTGACTTTGGCTCAGGTCGTGATCTCACAGTTGGTGGGCTCGAGTCCCTGCCTCGGGCTCTGTGCTGACAGCTCAGAGCCTGGAGCTGCTTTGGATTCTGTGTCTCCCTCTCTGTCTCTGTCCCCCTCCTGCTCACGCTCTGTCTCTCAAAAATAAATAAACATTAAAAAAATAAAAAATAAATAAAAATAAAAATAAAATTCCCTCTGTAACATAAACTTTTTCTCCCTCAAGACCTTAGTCTTGGTCTTAGTCTCACAAATAATGCTTTTGAATCTCATTCTCTCTCTTTTAAAAACACTTTAAAAAGTCATTTTCCACCGGATCGGACCCTGTGCCCCGGCCCCCGCGGCCCTCTCCCTGCAGGCTCGCAGTGCCTGGGCAGGGCCCGGGGCCGGCTCGTGCTGGACACTCAGTCTCCAATGGGGGACCCTTGTGGCCCAGCAGTGGCTCCAAGCACGGGCTCATGGTCGTCCTGTGGGAAAGCCGGGGGCCCTGGGAGAATTTGAGGCGTGCAGCCCCTTGGCTGATGGGCTCCAGGTGCTGAGCCTCTGAGATCTGTGAGCGACTTCTTCTGCACCCTCAGAGAGCACCCCTGCAGGGTCAGTCCCTGGCGGGGAAGGGGCTGGCCCTCTGGAGCCCCCCACAGCCGGGGCAGTCACGGGGAAGGCCCAGCTGCCCACGGTCAAGGCTGCTCTCCAGACGTCTTCTGAAGGAAATAACTCAGGGCTGTCTACACATGTGTCCGTACACATGTGTGTGGACCTTCCTTACCTGTGTGGTTGTATTGCCTGGTCCTCCTTCGTGACTCGTATTCTGCTTTGTAGGTTCTCAAGGACTGCATCCTCTTCAAGTGCCAGGAGCATTTGTAAGCGATCGCTTTTGCTTCCTGATTGACGTTGCCCCCTACGTATGATTGCACGTGTCCTCGTGGCCTGACAGCGGGAAGGCCAGCCGAACAGATGCAGTCCCGGGGACACGTGATATGTCCCGTCAGGTTTGCCAACTCCCATGCACCGTAAGTGTTCGCAAGCGCGCTTTGCCAAAGCTGACATTCTTCCAAGGATAGCAAGTCACGTTTCTAATTCCCCAATTAGATTTTGAGTTCACCAGGACACCTCTACCGGGAAAAACAAACAACCTCCCCCCAAAACCTTCAGTATTTAGTCTCTGGTAAATCAAAACCTCCTCTCTCACTGTGAACCCAGGTCATCATAAGCCCAGATTTGGCCTCACACGCCTGGGGGCTGTGTTCCGGCCATGGGTGGCCATAGGAAGGCGGTGTGGTGTGCGGGAAAAGCCCTCAGGAACTGGCTGACAGCAGGCCCTCACTGGCCCTTGCTTCTTAGCTGTGTGACTTTGGGAGGCTGCACAGAGTCTCTGAGTATTCGGTCTTCCTCTCTGGCAAGGGGGTAATAATATAGAGCAGTTGAGGGGAGCAGCGGGGAGTCTCATGCCCCACGTGTGAAATGCCCAACTTGGAGCCGGGCAGACAGTCGAGGCTCGTAAATTAAGTCCCCTCTCCTCTCGTTGCCCTTTACTCCCCTCAGCGAGAAGCCTAGAACCTTCGGGGCGCAGTAACAGAGCATCTGTAAGAAGGCTTCCCCAGTGATCGCCACAGTGTGAGGCTCCTGTTTCCAAAAACCCACCCGTGTGCCCGTCCCTCCTCCCAGCCGGGCCACATCCAGCTGAGCCTGGCATTCAAGAAGAACCGAGAAATCAAGAATGATGCCAGATCAGAAGTTCATCCGGACGGAGTGGGAACCCTGTGAAATGGCCACGGAGCGGGCTGGGAATCGGAAGTGAGGGGGGCCCAGGTGGGGCTCCGCAGGGTCAGAATGCTCCTGCTGCAGGGTGGGCCCCGCCCCGTCCTCTGGGGCTGGGAATCCAGTGCTGTGGCGCAGGGATGCTGCCCTGCCCTCCTCCCCTGCAGAGATGTCGGGGCCTCCTCTCTGGGGCAGATGATTCAGCCATCCCTTCCGCGGAAGCCCAGTTCCCGTCCGATGTCGGGAGCCTTCCTGGTACTTCTCCGAAACCCCAGGGGATGTTCTGGCTCCCAGGTCACCTAGCACAGCTGTTTGCAGTCTGAGATGCCCATTGGACTCCTTGACGCGCTCCCCCAAGTACATGCCCCCAGGGGTACACGGTGGGTGTGCGCTGATGGGAGGGACGTTGGGAGAGGGGAAGATGGAAGAAACTGTTGGACCCACAGAATTTAGTCTGAGAGCAGGAGTGCATGCAAACAACGTTACCCACCATCGGAACTGCTGGGCGTGAAGGAAAATAATGCTACGTTCCAAAAAAAGCTCCACAAAAGATTTCTTTCGGTTGAAGGAGCAAGAAGGCTTTTTCGGAGATAAGGCGTTTCAACCCGCCTTCCCGCGTGAGCAGGGCGGGGGCGGGGGCGTGGGGCCGCTGCCTCCCCGCCGTCTTGTCTCCTGGGGCGCAGACCCGCACACCTCCCCGCGCTTGTCCCGTGTTTCCATGAGTACCTTGAGCATTTTGAGCTGACGTTGACGTAAGTTTTTAGAGATTGAAGGCATCTTAGGAACCTTACTCCACGAGACTCCGGGGTGCCGCCCATCGGTGCAGGCCAGGCTTGCTCGGTGTCAGTCCCGGGCCGCCGCCTGGCTCATGGCACGGCCCTGACCACCTGGCGGTCCGAGCGTTCTGGGGTCTGGCACGGAGACTCCGTTCCACGTCGGACGCTTGCGCTTCACCTGGTGCTCCAAATGGCCCCGTCTCAGAGTGCTGACATCGACTGCTGCCCTGTCTTTACGTGGCTCCCCTCCCCTGCCCCCCTGCCCCCAGAGGTAGCCCTGGGAAAGTCCCACCACCACCGGCTTGCATTTGTAAGCAGTAATTGGCTACGAAATCCCGTGTGACTCTGTTTTGACAATAAAAGAAGTAAAAAGATTCAAGGATCATTCGGGGAGCTGGCAGCCCTTGTCTCCCCTTCTGCCCTGTGTTTTGGAGAGCCCTCCAGTCCCCGTTGCGCTCTGCAGGGATGAATTGTCATTGAGAGGACACGCACGGCATAGGACCTTCAAGGGCAGCAGACAAAGCACGCAGTCTTTTCGGGCGAGAGCAGGATTTACAGGCAAAATGCAGCCCTTCTGAGACTCCCCAATAAAGATACACAACCTGGACAAAAGGGAAGTATTTCACTCCGTCTGTGAAATTTATTTTTTGTGAGCTTTTACAGTCTGCGGCCCTTCCCATTCAATCTTGAATAATAGCACTGAATTGAGCTGTAAAAGCTTCCGAAGTTTGAAGCCTTTTGACAAGTTAATTTAGCAGGATGGTAAGAAGTTCTTCCCCAAGACAGACTCCCGCCGGCCTATCGTGGCTGGCGCAGCCATGCAGGGGAAAGAAAACACCATTAGGATTAGAAATGATGTGCTTTATGGAGGTAGTTTGTGGTTTCATGTAATCTACTATCAATATTTCAGGAGAAAGATGTTCTGCTCATCAGTCAGCTGGAAGTCAATATCTCCACTTAAAACCAACACCCAGGGGCCAGATCGCATCTATCTTTTATTGGAAAAATAACGTTCTCCCTAAGTTCTCTTGCCTACAGTTCTTGAGATTCTAATCGTGGGGTGGTTTTTGTGTGTATATACGAAGCAAAGAGGCTTTTCTTCTAGAAAAACACAAGGAAAAGACAGAAGCGGTCCTTTCTTGGGCCTCCCGCCCCGGCTCACGCCCACAGCGCCCCCTCTGGCCCCCAGACTCTGCTCTTACCTGGCCATTGGAAGTCCCGTAGGAAGGGCCCGGTCAGCCTCACTCCGTAAGAGGGAGGCCGACTGAGGGTGGCTTTCTGGTGGTTTGCCTCCTTGTTGTTTGTTTGTTTTTAAACATTCACGCCAGCAACTCCGAGAGCCCGATTCGGGCGGTGTCCCCATCGGACGACGTGAAGGCAGGACGGACGGGTAGCAGACCCCTGCTCTGCCCTCTGGCATCGCAGTGACTTGCTGAGAATCTTCGAGGAAGAGAAATATTCACCTATAAATAGGATGAATGGTACAGATCTGGCTTTGTCATGAAGGAGAAAAAAGCCAAGAAAAATTAATTATATGTAACAAAGAAATGCTTCAGACGCCATTTGGTCTTGTGCCCTGAATATAAATCTCCAAATGTTTCTCACTTGAATATTTTAGTGGAGAAAAAATAAAATTAAAATTAAAAATCAGATGCCCTATTGTTGTGTTTCTGGAGCGTGCAGGGCGGCTGGGAAGCGCGCTCAGCGGGTCTCACGCTGCGGGGCTTGGGCGGGACCGGGCGCCTGGAGGGCCTGGAGGCCCCACGCACCCCCTCCCCCCCCCCCCGCCCCGCCCCGAGACGGGCTCCACACTGTGTGTCCGGCAGAGGGGGAAGCGCTTCTGAATGATTCCTACCTATGGTGTGGGGAGCCGAGAGTGATTGTTCACTTCAATAAAGGAAAGACCATTTAATTATTCCTATTCTCCTACAACAGTTCAGAAAGAAAATACCTAATGAGTCGGGGTTACAGAGAGAGAAGGAGCCAGATTTATGGCGCTGATTAAAAAACAAACAAACAAACAGGAAAGCGAATGCTTCCAATCAGCTAGGCCTGAGTGCGGTCTCCACCTTCTTCTCCTAATAGATGTTTCTTGAACGACCCCCCAGCAGATGCTCTGCGTGCCTGCCACGTGCCAGGCGGGGTGCCCGGCGGGGTGCGGAGGGCCGGGGCCACAGCAGTGAACACCGGACAGATTTGTCTCTCCGCCCCATTCCTACCCACATGGGATTCCCAGTGTAGACACGCGTCCTCGGGCAGTGTCTTCCGTCCCCGAGGTGCCTGGCCCTCACGGGTGCCACCAGTGAGAACACCTGTGGGCAAGGCTGTGGTGGGCGCTCCGCGGGAGAAGACCTGCCCGGTGCTCTCTCTGCGGAGTAACTGCGGAGACGCCTAAATTAGGAGACGGGCCTGCTGATCAGTCTACGTTATAAGTGATGGCAGTATTTGGGGGTCAACTGTTGAAAAAATTCACACAATAAGGAATATTTTCATTTTGAGAGAGAGAGAGAGAGATTGAAGGGGCGAGTGGGGGAGGGGCAGAGGGAGAGAGACGGGCTCCAGCGCGGCGAGGAGCCCAACTCCGGGCTCCATCCCATCCGCCTGGCACCGTGACCTGAACCCAAATCGAGAGCCGACTGCTGCGCCCCCGAGCCGCTCGGGCGCCCCTCTGTCACTTAGGAGCAGAATCATGATAAGACGCTGTCTCTCATTTGCTTTCCTTCTAAACAAAAGTAACGAAACACGTCATGGTCGCTTGAAGAGCAAAGTTAACTATTTGCCTATGTTTATATATTCCTTTGGATTACTCTTCGAGTTTCTTCTGTGTCTAAAAGGAGAAACTGCTTGTTAGTGAAAATGTCATTTGATTCTGATACAGAAATAACTGACTCCAGGGGCGCCTGGGGGGCACAGTCATTAGCGCGTCCAACTCTTGATTTCAGCTCAGGTCATGATCCCTGGGTCATGGGATTGAGCCCCACACTGAGCTCCGTGCTGAGCGTGAGCCTGGGATTCTCTCTCCCTCTCCTCCCTCTCTCTCTGCCCCTCCCCCACTCATACGTATGCTCTTGTGTTCTCTCTCTAAAATAAAGGAAATGACAGAGGCACCTGGGTGGCAGTTAGCGACGTGTCTGACTCCAGCTCAGGTCATGATCTCACCACTCGTGGGTTCAAGCCCCGCGTCGGGCTCTGTGCTGACAGCTCAGAGCCTGGAGCCTGCTTTGGACTCTCTGTCTCCTTCTCTCTCTGCCCTTCTCCTGCTCACACTCTGTCTCTCAAAAATAAACAAACATTAAAAAATAATAATAAATGAGTCCAGTAATGTTCATAAATTTTAACTCTTAAGGCTGCTGGGGCGCCTGGGGGGCTCAGTTGGTGAAGCGTCCGACTTCAGCTCCGTTCATGATCTCACGTTCGTGGGTTCGAGCCCCGCGTCGGGCTCTGTGCAGACAGCTCAGAGCCTGGAGCTGCTTCGGATTCTGCGTCCCCCTCTCTCTGTGCCCCCCCACTTGCTCGCGGTCTCTCTCTCTCTCTCATAAATGAATAAATGTTAAAAAAAAAAAAAGACTGCTATGAAAGAAACAAGCAGTGGTGAGTTTCAGTGGTACAACCAGTAACATTCCTAAATACGATTTAAAAGTAACGTACAGCCCTTCCCTTTTCTGGATCGCAGAGACGGCGGCGCTCACTCACCTCACTTTCATGGAGCGCCGGGAGCCGCGCCAAGTGGAGAAAGGACGCCGGACCAGGAGGCGGAGCTAGAGCGCTCCTCGTCTGACGTGAGAGCCGAGCGTTGACTGAAGAGCCGCTCGGCGCTTAACTACCGTCAAAATCTTGAAAGAGAAGCGCTCGGCTCTTTGAAGTGTCCTCGGTAATTTCATCACGTACGCGCATGTGTGTTTGGATCTGCGCCTCACGATGAAGTGTTTGAAGCTCGCAGGAAACTAGAAAGGTTAGTGAGCCCACGTGTGCCCACAGCAGCTCACCCCGTTTTGCCGTCGTGGGAGGGGCCCCCGGTTTTGTCCATCCATGCGATTGCTGGGTTGTGTCCGGTTTTTGGCGATCAGGCATGGCAGCGCGGTGAGGTTTTGTGTGTCGGTTCTCACGGGAGCACACATCTTCACTTCTGTGGGGGGAACACGTCGGACTCAGATTGCCGGTCACGTGATAAGTATACGTTTACCTTTGGGGAAAAAACGGCGAAACCGCGCTCTGGCGTGGCCGCTCCGCTTCGCGTTCCCGCAGGCCACACGGACGGGCGCTGTCGCCGCTGGTTTCCACGGCAGCCGCTCGCGGGGGGGGGGGGGTACCTCCATGGGGGTTAGCGTGCGTTTCCCTCAGGCTACGCTGTGGATCCCCGACGCCACGTTTGTTAAGGTTTTCCTTCATGTTTATGCCTTTCACGTTCGATGGTCTATGTTCTACGGCTTTAAAAGAAGTCCTTCCAGGGGCGCCTGGGCGGCTCAGTCAGTTGAGGGTCCTACTTCGGCTCAGGCCATGATCTTGTGGTTCACAAGTTCAAGCCCCGCGTCGGGCTCCGTGCTGACAGCTGGGAGCCTGGAGCTGCTTCAGATTCTGTGTCTCCCTCGCTCTCTGCCCCACCTCTGCCTGAGCTCTCTCTCGCTCTCTCTCAAAAATAAATGAAAACATTAAAAATTTTTAAAAAAGTCCTTCTATAGATCATAAAACTATCCGTCCCATATGTACTTCTGAAACTTTTAGGTTTTGCTTTCCACATACAGAGTGTTTCCTGGCATATTTACGCGTCTGGTGTGGCACAGGGACTGTCCTTTTTTTTCAGTGTTGAACCGTTCGTCCGGGCACCGAGTATTTAGCAGCGCCTCTTCCCTGCTCTGCAGTGCAACCTCTGTCTCCCTGAAGTTTGGAAGAGATCTTGACATTTGTAACCAGACCTTCCCTAACCGCCACGTACTCATCAACATGGCCTTGCCTCTTGTGGGCTCTTGGCTTTCCAATGATTTTCAGAAGCAATTTGCCAAAAAATTTCATTGAAGTTATAAAATACACTGTTGAGAAAGGCCAGTTTTACAAGTCTGAGTCTTCCTATCCACCGACATGGTAAATTGAATACAAAGTGCCGTTGTGTAAAAAGATTACTGTTATTTTATGTGATACAAAGAAGGAAGAAGTGTTGCCAACTGATCAGTGACCTAGGACATAGCTAAGGCACTGCCAATTTTCAGACATGTCTGATTTCTGAGATGTTAATGTAAAAAAATGCATAATTCAGAACTGATGAAATTTGGTGTACGTTTCCAGTAATATGGGTGCCTCTTTAATATCTTTCAATAAAATTCCATAATTGTTTTCATTAATATCTATACAACTTTTGTTAGACTGATCCCTCAGTATCATGAGGTTTTGCATGATCAGTGATATCCTTGCAATTCTGAATGTTTCCCACCAGCCTTAGGGACACAATGAACTTTGAAATGCGGATCTTACACCCAGGAGTTTTGCTGGGCTTTCTTATTAGTTCTAATAGTTTGCCTATAGATGTTCTTGGTATTAACTTTTTGTAATTGTTTTCTTTTTAAAAAATTTTTTTAATGTTTATTTATTTTTGAGAAAGAGAGACATAGCGCCAGTGGGGGAGGGGCAGAGAGAGACGGAGACACAGAATCCAAAGCAGGCTCCAGGCTCTGAGCTGTCAGCACAGAGCCTGACGTGGGATTGAACTCACAAACAGCGAGCCAAAGTCAAACATTTAACTGACTGAGCCACCCAGACACCCCATTTTTGTAGTTATTTTCTAACTTAATCACATTTTGGTAATAGAAGGTGACACGTTTGGTACTGATTCTTTGGAACGCATAGAGATCTGCTTTGTGGACAAGAAAGTGGCCGTGGCCAGTGTTTGTAAATGTTCTATATAGTTTGCGTTTGCTAATTTCAGAGTGTAGAATTTTTTCAGTATGTGAACATTGGTTTAAACTTGTTAATTTTATGATTACAATCTTGTATATCAGTTACTGAAAGACTAGTGTTTTCCACTAGTGTGTTTATAAATTTCTCCTGGGAACTTTTCAAATTTTTGCTTTACATTGATTTTAGCCTAAACTACTAGATGCAAAAAAGTTTAAACTGTTATATCTCCTTGATGGATGTTCCCTCTTGTGTCAAAAGTGACCACCTTTGCCTCTAATGCCTTCTTTCCTTACAGTTGATTTTAACTGGTATCATAGTAGCAGGGACTTCCTCTGATTGGTGTTGACCTAGAACATCATGTTTTTGCCCCTGCAGACTATAACTTTTCATGTGTGGGGCTATCATTTATAAACAGTAGAAAGATGGATTGTATTTTTAGACCCAGACAATCTGCCTTTAACTGGAAAATTTAGTCCATTTATATTCATTGTGATAACTGACCTGTTTAGGTGTAGTTCCCAGTGTTATTCTGGGTTTTCTGTTTCATCTTCTCTTTCCATGTTTCTTTTACTCTTCTTCCCTACATTCTATCAGACCAACGGTTTTTCTTTCCATCTTTCCTTCCCTTCTCTGCCCTGCTCCTCACTACCATGGAAGCTGTCCGTTCTATTTCAAGTCTTTTAGTAACTTTTTCAAAATTTGTAACAAGCACTTTTTGCTTAACAAAATCTAAGGTTAAATTCCCACATACTACAAGGATCTTAAAATGCTTAGACCCCAGTGTTCCCGCTGCCTTCCCAGCTCCACCTTGTTATTATACACCAGAAAGCAGCCATCATTTTATTTTACACCATTGTTTGCTATAGCTCATACTTAGCATGAGCTCAGGTTTACTTGCACACCTACAATCTCTCTGCTCAGCATATTCTTGCAGCTGACTTACCGTCTTGGCCAGGGCTGTGGCGGCGTGTTGAGAGGCGTTCCTCTTGGCCTTTCCCACTGTGATAACTGTTACCCCACCGGTGAGGGAGTAAAAGCAGGGCTCTGGTGTCTGCTGAGTTAATCTATCCCAAGCTGAAACTAATGTTCACACACCGAAAGAATTCTGAACTCTTAAATTAGCAAACACATCTTTTTCCAGGCAGATATGAAACATTTACAACCACTGGCCAGGCCCCCGACTAGGCCACAAAAGGGATATGAGTGTGCACATGAACCGATAACACCCACGCCTGGGGACTGGGGACACGACCGCAGGGTAGGTCTGCAAACCCCGCCAGCCCGCTGGGATTGAGATCTGCTTCGGCAGGAAGAACTCCCGTGCGGTTCCTCCACGGTCTGCTCCTGAGATGCCCTGTTGAGGTCAGACGCCCCCAGAGCAGAGCTGGAGGTGAGGGTTCTTGCGTAAGTCCTTTATTGAGGGATTGCTCTCAGAAGTGAGGGTCAGCGGGAAGGGGCAGGGGAGCAGCCAAGCAAGTTAGAGTTACACTCAGGCCTTGGTTCAGCCCTGTCCTGCGGGGGCTCAGAAGCGTGCCCCCTACCTCGGGGGTTTGGTCTTATCTACCTCTGTCCATCAGACGTCCCGGGGGGTGGGGCTCCCTTCCAAGCAGCATCTGGGGCTGGGGCCCCCTGGGGTGGAGAAGACGGGCTCAGGGCCCCAGCGCAGCCGCCACGCTCCCGGGGATGTAAGCTTCTGCCTCCCTGTCTCTCTGGTCCCCATTTGCATAATTTCTCCAGATCTGTCTTCCTGTTCACAAATAACATTTTCTGTTGTTTCTATGGTCTGATCTTTCTCACTGCCTTTTTAAGTTTAATGGCTACATTCTTCATGTCTAGAGGTTTTGTTTTTTAAGAATTCATCTTTTCTTTTTCCCTAGTGCCTTATTCTGTTACACATTCAATTCTTCCTTCACTTCCTCAGACATTTCTAGCGTATGTATATTAAACTCATTTCTATTATCTCAGTTTCTCGGGGGCGGTGGGGACAAGATACAATCCTGTTCCTCACTTATCTGCTGACTCTTGCCCACAGTGAAGGGCTCCTTTTGGGTTTTATAATTTTAGGTTGTGAGCTCATTTTGAGTGAGGCTTTATCTGTGGGCTGAGGGTGTTTCCCTTGTTAGAGCTGCTGGCTTCTGCCGGGCCAGACCTGGACTGCTCGCGGTGTGACTTTGTTGGCCCGGGGGTTCCTAGATCCTGTACGTTGTATGCACTCAGACACAACCGAGGGCGGGCCCTGTAACAGGTTCCCAGGGGAGCCTCGCCCACCACCCTGAGACCCAAGGCAGACAGGAAAGCTCTTCCTTGTCTGTGCCCCAAGGGGCAGGTTTCTTTCTGGTCCATCCTTCCACAAAGGACGCTCCCGAGCCAGCTCTCCAGCTGGGCATGAAACCTTCTCCTTGGGTTCGAGAGACTGGTAACATCTTCCTCCTCGATGTCCAGTCTAGAATGTTCTAATCTTTGTTTCCTCCTCAGATTTGGCCTCTGGGATTTCCCTTTCTTCCTTGTGTGCTCAGCCGTGTGTTTTTAAAGTGCTTTTAGGTATGTTCCTAGATCTTCTGTAACCAGAATGTTTCAGGTGGACCCGTCAGTCACTTTGCCAGAGCCCCGCACTTGGCCCTGACCTCCAGCCCTGAAATCCTAGGCTGCCGGTGATAGCCGTCTTCCACACCCTCTTCCAGGCCCTTCCAGCGAGCCTGCTGATGCGTCAGACTGAAACCCTCACGCCTCCATCCTACCCTTCCACTCTCCCTCTCCTGCCCCAGCCGCCTGCACCCCGTGACAAATCACACCCAGTACTGTGGCCAGCGCCCTGGGGTCCTCATCCCAGCCCCCAATCTCGCATCATCCAACCATACGGGTTCTTTGCACCTTGGCTTCTGAGTGCTACCAGAGAAAACCAGACCACGTGGCCCTGTGCCATTACAGAGACACTGCCTTTGACGCTGGCTGGGTCCCTGGCACCACTCAGCAGCCCGTTCTATACCCCTGCGCAGTTTCGGTGCCCCCCCAGTGCCGTTTCCAACACGCATGGCTCCTAGCGGGGACATTCAGTGCTGCTGCTGTCACTCCTGGGCTGTCCTGGCCCGCTTCTCAGCCGCGACCGTGTCTATTGTAAAATAAGGTGCCGTCCTCACCTCCTGCCCCACACGCAGGAGCCTGTCTGTAGCTGCACACACACTCCCCTCTGGTCCTTTAGAGTCTCCTCCTGGTTAAGGTTTCTTCTGCCTGGGCTTTCCAGCACCCTTCTCAGACCTGAGCCCGAGGGCCGCTGGCCTGGGCTCATGCTCTCTAGCGCCCACCCCCGCCCCTAGCATACCCTTTTCCCAGGTGAGAAGTCTGGGGCCCTGCTTCTGCGCACGGTTCTGCTCCGCACAACCGGAGCCCACGAGTCCCCGTCGGAGGCGTCAGAGCCCATCTCCGGGACCCACGCGGGGCCCCTTCCTCAGTCCTGCCCCCAATGGTAGCCCGATGCACAGGCCGCCACCCTCGGGGCGGCGGGAGGCCACGTGCAGCGGGCTGGCGTGTCCAGGGCGTGGGAGTCAAGCGCCTTCGGGTGTTTGGCAGTAGGAAGCGAGGGGACAAGCCAGGGCAGAGGCCCCTCCTGGCAAGGGAAGGGGGGACGACCTGAAATTCCAGTTACGGGGTAAGTGTGTCAGAGGGGGACGCACGGGCACACGTGATGGGTCGGGCAGCTGGCTTGATCTGCTCTTTTTAGGCGAGTGCTATGTGCACCCCCCCTGACCCCCCCCCCCTTGTCCCAGGCCCACATGGTCTGGACGGTCTGGAGCTTCCGTCCTCCAGGGCGCCCTCCAGGGCCACCTCAGGGCACGGCAGTCTCCTTTTCCGTGGCCACTGACATGCAGGAGTCCCCTGCCCTGGGAGGAAATAAAATCCTTCCCTCATGTCTTCCCACCTGGACTCCCCGACCCTCTTCCTCCCTGCTTGCGTTGGCTGGGTGAC
Source organism: Mungos mungo (assembly GCA_004023785.1). Classification (NCBI taxonomy): domain Eukaryota; kingdom Metazoa; phylum Chordata; class Mammalia; order Carnivora; family Herpestidae; genus Mungos; species Mungos mungo. The sequence continues at coordinate 81,184 of PISW01006445.1, read as the reverse complement.
CACGTGGTTTATCATCTGTGCCCAGACACCCTTGGGCCCGAGGGGCTGCTACAAACAATGTCACAGGACGGCAGGTGACCCTGAACCCCTGGGCTGCCACCCGGCTGGCTTGGCCTTGCAATCCTCCGGGGTGGCTCCCAGGCCCCCCTCCAGCCGCTGCTGTCAGCCTGCAGGTGCCCCCCCCTCCCCGGGCTCCTCCCTTGGCCTGAGCGCCTTTGGTCTCCTGCCCGAACTGTCTCTGACGCTCAGGAAAGGTGCTCCCAGGCCCGTCCTGGGACTTGCGCTTGCCACACCTGCACGTGTGGGGACTTCTCGCCTGGCTGGGAACCCTGAGTACACACAGCCCCTTCCCCCAGGTGGACAGTGCTGGGCAGCTGGCAGCGCAGCCCGGCGTCGGCTCTCCCCCTGCCGGGCCCTGGCCCTAGCACGCCATCACTCCTGCTGTGGGCTCCCGCTCCCGCGCACCTGCTGGCCCTAAGACCTGTGTCAGGCTCCTCTGTGCGGCACCCAGGCCGAGACATTCTCGGTTAAATTCCTCAAAACACCAGCACGCTCAGAGTTATCGTCTCATTTCTCACTCCATTTGCTGCTTCCCTGGCACCCTGGCCTCCAGGCGTGGCCCCCTTTCTCCGCCACTTGCCACATCTCCCCTCCTGCTCACGTCCTCCAGGACTTCAGCTCCTTCCCATGGGCGGATGACCTCAACACTATCGCCAAAAACCAGAGAGATGAAAACAAAACAAACAAGACCGTCCTCTCTGGCAGGTTTTGACTGCCTGCCCAGTCAAGGTCAGCTCCGCCTCGCCGAGGATCCAGGCCCAGCGGAGGCCCCCCCCCCCCCCGGGCGGCTCCCCGCTCCTCTCCCAGCCGTCTTCGTGGCCTCCATCTGAAACAGGGTGGTGGCCCTCCCCACTGCAGGGGCGGCCGCGACCCCTCAGCTACCCGCCCCACCGCTTCCTTCATTTCATATCCCTGTAGAGATTTCTTTTTCACATGAAAGTAGCCCACACTCACTGGGGAATTGAGAGCACGGGGAGGAGCAAGGAGCGAACGGAGATGTCTCGGCTCCCTCACACTCAGCAAGAAGCACTGAGAACATTCTGACGGGCGTCTTCCCGTCTTCTCTGTGTCTGCAAATGTATTCATTTATAAAGACAGTGCACGCTGTAATGATGTTTTAGAGTCCTCCTTTGCACTTAAAACTCTAAAGTGGATTTCTTCCCATAATATTAAATCCCCTATTTTTGGAAACTTGGAGACAGACATTCCTACCTCCATCTGGATACGTGCAGGAGTGTTTGTGTCTCGTAACTGTTGCTGCTGTGCATCTTTTAGCTCCATCTTTACCAACACCGATTATTGATTTCATTAGAAATAATGACGTTCTGGAAGTGAAACCATTAGGTGAGAGAACACGCAAACGGGAGGGTTTGTGTGTCTGCTTCCATGGCTGTCTTGGAAGTGTCTACGAGCTGACACTCACGGTCAACACGGGATAGTGTTTATTTCTCCACAGAATGCTTTTTATCAAACAGACAAAGTGTGTTTCCTTATTATCGGGAACGGAGCATTCCGTCCTGTTTACTGGGCACGTCTCCTTTGGTGTTTGCTGTTCACGACTCTGCTTTTGCAACATTCACTTCGTGTCAGCTTTGAAAGCCCTCCTGCTGTGAAGGCGACTCGCCTTCATGCAACATGAGACGGCCCAGTCATTGGCATTTATTTATATTTTGGATGCGCAAGGAGGGTCCACCCCTGCCCCCCGGATTGGGGCAGCTGCTGCCTCCCCCGCTGTCTTCTTTTGAGGTAAAACCTCCCCGAGAAAAGGCACAGCTCGTCACCGCGTGAGTCCAGACACCTGTCTCCTCCCGCGCACGCTCTGCCCCCGTAAGGTGTTACCGGTTCCTCAGCCCGAAAACGTCTCGTTGCTGGGCTTTCCCTCACCCCCATCCTCCCAGGGCAGCAGACTTCGGGTTTCTCTCCCTGTGGGTCCTTCACGCCGGCGCCCGGATTTCATACTAGCGGAGTCACGGCCTGTCGCCTGCAGGTGGGACGCGCAGGGTCTTTTTTTTTTTTGATGCTCATTCATGTCTCAGCAGCTCACTTTCGTCAATTATCGCGTGATACTCCTTTGCGAGAATATGCCACGGGTGTGTCTGTTTCTTGGTGGTTGGACCCCAGATTTTAACCAACGCGTGGTCAAATTTATCAGCATTTCCCTTCACAGTTGGTGGTGGTGTTCTATTCTATAATCCTATAGAAATGCCCATTAGCAGATTTTCCTAGTACTTTCATGCCTTTTCTTGTTTAATCCTTGAACCTTCATCTGATGAGGCAGGAACCCAACTTTTATACCCTTCTCTTTAGCTGATAAGCAGGTGCCCAACCACATTGTTTTACAAACGGCTGGGACCGGCCGGCCACGCACTGCAGCCTGCGTTTGCTCGGGGACGCTTCTTGCCTTTCTAGGACTTTCTATCCGTCCCAGCCAGTACCGCGCTGTTGTCATTACGGAGCCTGGGCGGCAGGTTCTGTTTCCTGGGCGCACGTCCTCCCCCGTGACTCTTCCTGTCGGCTCTTCGCAAGTGTTTATCCTTCCAGGTGAACCATTCAGCCTTTTGTCAAGTCCCACGACTTCCACTGGGGTTTGCGCTACGGTTCGGTCTTTAAAATGTTCTTCTGCGGATGTGACCGGGAACTTTCCATCATGTTTTTCTAAGGCATATACAGTGCTAACCACAGTGCCTGCCGTACAGCAAAGCTCGATAAATGATGGCATTTATAGTTGGGTTTTCTTCTTGCTGTCGTATACTGATAACTGGCCCCCTTACTGAACTTCTAATTCTAGATTTTTTTTTCTTTTTCTCTGAGTCTTCTGGGTTGTCTCTATTTTTGATTAACGAAGGATCCCGTTCTTCACACTGGGATTCATTTTCTTCCTGAATCAAAACCCTTTGAGTTTGGACTGTTTTCCACCCGGCTTCCGGGCTTCGGGGGCGGAGACCTTCCTTTCCTCGTGCGGAGCTCCGCCCTCCTCCTTCCCACCAGGCCGAGCAGGCTCCTTCCCCAGACGTGCTCGGAGGCCCAGCGCAGGCTCCCACGTCCTTCTTCGGAAAAGGGGAGTGGCACCCTCGCCTCACTTTTGCGGGGCTCCGGGGCCCGCAGGTGACGCTCCCTGGCGCACCACAGAGCGGCTACTCATCCCTCTAAACTCGAGTCTACCTTTTAATTAGTCCCGCCTTGGATTACATCCCAGACCTCTTCAGGTGACTGTTTCTTCAGGCATGTAACTCTCATTTTGTACTCGTAAAATTAATTTTACTAGACTTGTACCCATTTCCCCTGCATTTTCTGATTACTGTACATTTTAGTGATCCGTGAAGTAACTTTGTAACTTCATTTTTATCCTCTGAATGTAACTCGGCCCCTGGCTGTTCCACCTTATGTGAACATTGGATAAATGTACTTCTATGCCTGGCCAGGTCACCAGTGGTCACCTTCAGCTACACCTTCTGTTTTAAAATTCTGCAAATCACCATTCAGTTAGGACGGTATTTCTACTTAGAATGCCCAAAGTTTTCTAAGCATTACTTACTATTTCAATATATTTAAAATTTCATGAAATTGCGCATTTTCATTTTGAAAATTCTACATGTTTTTCCTCCAGGCATCAACCAAGAACAACATTAAAACGGATCTCTGCTCATTTCTAAAAAGAAAGGCCCTCAAAATAAGCAGCCACACACCTCTGCCAGCACCCCACTGGCCAGCTTTGTCACAGACACTCCATCAGGGTTCACCGCTGTTCGCCTCCTGGATTATTCTAAACTTGATAATCAGACTGACCTGTTTTCTGATGTTAAGTTCTGGAGAGTCGACAGGGGATAACCTCCCCCCCCCAAAGTTTCTTAATACTACAAATAAAATAACACCACAAAGCATTAATTTCCATTGAAACAGAAACCCTTCTAACTTTCTCTCCTGGAAAAACATCTGGGCCATAAAACTGGGAAAGGATCGGGTGTCAGTGGAGGAGCAGAACGCACAGCTGTCTGTTAGTTGATGACGGGCACCGAGCGCGGCCAACGGTGGGGCGGCGCTGGCCTACCCTCTCCTCCCCTAAACTAGCAGGTGACTTCTGAGACCTAATCACCCCTGGCGATTTCTCCATGGACTTTTCTTCTGTAATGCCCAAGTTGTCAAGGCAGGTAGCGTTCCTGTGCCCCCGGCCCCGCCTGCGTACCCCCACGTGGACTGCAGTATGATTTGAGTCCAGGGTCACGGTAGGAGAGCCTGATCAGCAAGGACATTGCGGCACCCGAGGGGGGAAACCCCTTGGGCTCAGTTAAATGATCTCTCTCTTTAGAGTCTGCTTTCTAGGAAAGAAGCTGCTTTGGTGACGAGACAACGTATTTAACGAAATTGGATTATTAAGATCTCAAGTCTTTTCAGTCCCCAGTTTGGGTGGAGAAACACCTTGCGCGGTTTCTGAGTATCCTGCCAGGTGCGAAGTTTTACGGAAGCAAAAACCACAGTCAGGCGAGCGGCGGATTCCGCGCCGCACTTTGGCTGGAGGAAGCGCCTTCCAAACAGCCCGATCGCGCCGAGGCCGGCGCAGCGCGGTGCCAGCCCGCAGGTGCCGCCCGCGGGCACCCGCACACTCCTCGCAGGTGCTCCCTCCCACCGGGCCACAAACGGGGCTCCGGAAAGCGGGAGGGGCGCGCAGACCGCAGGGCGAGGACCCTGCTGCGGAAGGGCACAGGCAGGGGCTGGTCACAGGGGACCGTCTGCGCCCGCCTCCGGGGCAGCCCGCGGGGTCTGCAGAGCCGGAGCGACACGGAGCGGCCACATGACACGGCCCCAATCACGCCGACCCAGGAGCTTACAGCCCCGAGCACTGGGCGCGGAAAGGCGGGCCGGGACCACCGCGCGCGGACCCTCTCCCGGCCCGTCGGGTAACAGCCGACGGCCAGCTCCCCCCGCCCCTAGGCCGCGTTCCCGCCGCGGGGCAGGGCGGGGCCCTCCACGCCTGCGCACTCGCCCTCCGCGCCGCCCGTGCGTCTCTCGGAGCACGCCACACCACGTGACCGCCGCCAGTACCCAAGATGGAGGCCGCGGCCAGGCCCGAGCACCGCCTGCCTCAGCCCGCGCCCAAGAGTGCGAACGCTAGGCGCGTAGTCTCCATCATTAGGCCGGCACAGAACAGCTCTTCGGGACTGCCGGGCGGAGCTCGCCAGGGTCAGGGCCCACGTTTGCAATCACAAGCCGCCCGGCTCCCTGTGCTTTCTCAACCGCGAAGCGCCCAGCGCCTGGCGCCTGGAGCGTCCTTTGGCAGCCCCGCCCCGCAGGATTGGCAGCTCGAGCAGCCAACAGGGTCCAGGACGTGTGCGGGAAGGCGGGCAGAGGTGGAGCATCCGTGCCGTTTGTACGGCGTCTGGCCTAGCGGTTGGCCGCCGCGGGTCTAGGGCGGGAGCACACGGGGCGGTACCCGGAGCCCCAGTGGACCAATGGAAGGACGGCCGGGCGGCCGGGGAGGGCGGTCGGAGGGCGGGGCCGAACCGTAATTGACGAGCTCTTCGTTAGAAATCGGGCAGGAGGGAGGGGCCCGGGAGGGGAGGTGATGCAAGGCCGGCGCAGCCAACGGCTGCAGAGCCGCCGGCTGGGGGGCGGGGTCTGGGTGACTGACGGGCGTCGGGCGTGGCCTATCAGCGCCCGGCTCCGTGCTGGAGGGGGGAGCGGCATCATGGTTCAACGTGGGTCAATTTTTTGTGAATGAGGAGGGGAGGTTGTGGGGCCGCCGCCGCGGAGCACCGTCCCCGCCGCCGCCCGCGCCCGAGCCCGCGCGCCCGCCCGCCCGCCCGCGCCACCGCCGCCTCAGCAGCCTGGGCCCGGCGCGCCGCGGCCGCGTCCTCGCTGTCGCCGCCGCCCGAGCGCCCGCCCGCCCGCCGCCGCCGGCGGTGGTGGTGGTGGTGGTGGTGGTGGCGGCGCAGGCTGAGGAGATGCGGCTCGGAGCGCCCGCGCGGGGCTAGAGCGCCCGCCCCGCCGCCGCCGCCGCCGCGGTAAGCGCAGCCCCGGCCCGGCCCCGGCCCGCGGGCCATTGTCCACCCCCCCGTTCGCCCCCCCTCCTCCCAGCCCTCGGGCCGCCGGCCCCACGCCCCCCGCCGCCGCTGCCGCCGGCCCGGCAGGTGGACGCCCGGGTCCGCTCCCCGGCCCGGCCCCGGCCCCGGGCGCCAGGCCGCGCGTTGCGCCCAGCCCGTGGGTTTTCCGGAGGGGACGCCGGAGCCGGGCCGCCGAGGCCGGGCCAGGACGGCCGGCTGGCCTCCGGGGGGTGGGGTGGGGAGGGGAGCACGCGCCGGGCCCCCGCCCAGGCCGAGCCCGCGGCAGGTGGGCCGGGGGCGCCCGGAGCCGGGCGGGCGCCGTTTATGTAACTTTGTCCAGGGCTGTGAGTTTGCAGAAAAACGTCCCTCCCCGGGGCTCGCGGCGCGGGTGCCCCGGTCCGTGACGGGAGGGGTGGGGGTGCTGCCCGCGACCCCGGGAGGGTGCCCGCAGGATTTCCACGGGCCGAGCCGTGGCCCGATCCTGCCCAGATGGTGTGAGCCGCGTTTCCCGGCGTTGCAAAAACACACCGCGGGGTTATGAGCAAATTATCTCGTATTTACATTTAACGTTGAAATATTTGACGCTGTTACAGCGCGAGACCGTGCGTATCAGTTGGAAAGGCCGGGGGTGGGACCCGGTGCACTCATTTAATGCACATCAAAAATTTGTAATAACTTGCCGCCGCTGATATGAGTGTTTTCTTTATTGCATGCTGTAAATTGACCTGCTGTGACACAATTTTCGAATAAAGCGTTGCAGAAATTAAACTTAAGTTATTTTAAAACTAATGACTTTCTTAACTAAATCTTAATTGCATTACTGTAGAGACCTACCTAATTGCTTGCTGAGAGCGGCTCTGCCTGCCCTCGGTGAGGGAGGAAGGGGCCTGGGCAGTTACTTTGCTTCCTCCCTTTTCTCTACTCAGGCTTTTCTGTTGATTCCCACAAAGCCCCTAAGCATGGCAGGCCTGGGAGTAAACACGTAAACAGCCCTCACCCAGCGCCGGCCCAGCAAGAAAGACGGGGCAGTGCTGGTGGGTTTGCACCTTGGCCTGGTTTCACTTTTTCTTTTGCAATAGGATGGAGGCTGCCTGGAGTTTTAATTGCTTCTGATAATTCCGTGCATTATGTCAGGGATCGTCCTGTGAAAGTGATGTGGTTTCAGAATTGAGCCAGGAAAGGTGGCGGTGAGTGGGGATCGGGGAGAGGAAGAGGCATTGAATTAGGGAAACTCAACTGCTTGTACACAAATATACACTACAGAAATTACAAAGCAACAAAAGTTATTGCAGAATTTTGCGGTAACTATGGCAACACAATTACTCCATTATAATTGGAAATGCAAAATGCCACCCTGTTAGAGAAGTTTCATCAGAATGGAGTTTCGGATATCCAAAAGAGGCGAGATTTAATTTTTTCTCCCCCCAGGTAGCTCCTGAGAATTCTGAAATCTGTGTTCAATTATCTATTTTTAAGGTCGATCAAGCCTTCCCAGATACTCTACTCCCTTGGATCTGTGGCGTCTTTCCCCAGAATTCACATTTGTGTGGGAGGGAAGTATTTTCCTGCCTTAAAACCACACACCCTGACACATTGTAAGACTTCTGTAGCTTTCTGTGTTCTGGGCTTTTATTTTAAAGATCAAATACCCTCCTAAAGAGAGCAGTGATCAATCGGAAGAGAGGCAGGATTTATGCAGCAGGAAGATGTAACACTGCCCTCTTTAGGGTTAGTCCTTTCTCCAAGCTGGCGGCTTGAGTGCCTCTGGGGGAGCCCTGGGGCTGGGGGGGGGTTACTGTGGACTACTGTAGGCCTCGGGACCAAGGACAGATGTGGCCTCAGCAGCCCTGAGCCAGAATGTTCTGTGGTCAGCAGCTTCACAGCCACGCAGAATCACACTCCAAATGCCGTGTTCTCCGGGGCCTCAGGGGCGTCAGGGCAGCACCGTCTCAGAGCAAGCTGGCCCCTGTCCGTGTGCAGCTGGACTTTCCGCGGCCGGAGACCTGCTTTATAAGGGTGCCCCTCTTGGCATTTACCGGGGGGCACTGTAGTTCTGGAAGTTTCCAGAACCCGTTGTGGGGTTGCTGCCGTTTAATTTCGTTATAACTTTCCTTTTAACTACTGCGTGTTTACGCCCAGTAATCGACTTCCACTTTCCAGCTTCATTGTGAGGCCTCAGTGCGGCATGAGTGGCTTTGAATTTCTCATCCTTTGATGTTGGGGGCGGCACCAGGGAAAGGCGACTTCGTGCGGGCTTACTTGCCGGAGCAGAAGCAGCGTTTCATCACTCCCGTAGAATCTGTCCGTACCGTTCTCGATTGAAAACGGCTGGGCTTTCATCGCGCAGAGCTGCCCCGGGCACTAGATTAATACCTGACGCGGGGAGCGAGCGAGACGCTCGGAATGAGAGGCAGCTGCGGGCCCGGAGGCCATGGGCGACAGGCCGCGGCCAGGCTCGGGCTCCTGGACCAGCCTCGAGGCCCGGAGCCGGAGGGGAGGGCCGGCCCAGCCGCCGTGTGTGCGGAGGCCGCAGCTCCGCGGCCGAGCGCTGGGCCCCGCCGGGGTCAGCCTCCCCCGGACGGTGCGGTGGGGGCAGGCGTCCGGTTGGGAGGGGTTTCTGTTTAAATCTCAGACAGTCTGCATGGGTTCGAGGCTGCTGTTGGTCTTGACCTTAGAGGAAGGGGTAGCCTCCTTTGGTGGAAGTCGGTGAAGGCTCCTGTCAGAATGGATGCTGCCTTTTAACAGACCATCGCAACACATGCTTACAGAGCGTTTCCTTTGGGGGAAAAATGTTCTGAGGGAAGACCTGTGAGTCCTCGTCCTAAGACCAATCTTCTCTGCTTGGGGTCAGTGCAGGGGTGTGAGGGGGGTGCTGTGGTATCAGTAGCGCTTGAACGCCTTTTCTGACCTGCCTCCTGCTGCATTTCCTGGAAATGAAAAGTGGTCCAGGGCCCTACACAGGTGGCCTCAACTTGTGACCCTCCATGTGACATCGGGGACAGAGCCTCTGTGTCCGCGGATGCCGAAACCAGAACGTTTCCTAGTGAGGAGATCGTGACGTTATCGACGGTGACGTAGACCGTTAGCATTTTACAAGCATGGGCTGTAAGGGCCCCTCCCTCGTGAAGTAGTTGGTCCTGGACCCATTTTGCAGAGGAGGAGCCTGAGCTGGGACGACGGAACACCCGGTCCCCGAGCCGAGTCGGGTCCCAGACGCCGCCGCTTCCCTGTTTCCCTCCAGGCCTCTGCTTCTGGGCCCGCGGTCGTCTTCAAGTTGAGCATTGTCGAGGCTTCTGGGAAGACAGAGCCTCGATGACAGACAGGATGACGGTTTGGGGTCTCTTCTGGGTTCAGTGCCGTGTTGGCTGTTGGGGCAGCTGGAGCCGATGCCTGAGGTTTGGTAGGGTCCGGGAGGTCGTCCTGGCTTTCCCGTGATGCCTGCTGGCCTGTGTGTGGTGTGTGTGTGTGTGTGGGGGGGCATCGTAGGACTGGGATCTTCCCAGTCTTGTTGGCTGGCAGTGGGTATAGCCCTTCCTTAAGATCTGAGCCTGCCCGGGGGCTGGTGCCGTTGGTAGAGGGCACCCTGTGCTCCACATCCATTCCAACCCGTGCACTTTGGCCTTAGCTGTTTGGTCTGCCAGGACTGCCTGGGAAGGCTTTATTGAAAGGAAGCATTCTAAAGATCAAAACCTTTGAAAAGCGACCAGTGTAATCTATTCTTATCGTAACACCATGCCAGAAACCTAAAGATAAGATGTTGACATGTAACAGCGTAAGAATGCAAGGAAATTCTTTTTGGCGGAAGATTCCACAAGTGAGGTTAAGAGACGAGTGAAAAAATGGGTAACAAGATGTGCCTACATGAGCTTCATCGCTAATATGTAAAGAGCTTTTGCAAACCAATAGGAAAAGCGTGAGCATCTCTACTGTAAGATGAGCAAAGCCTGTAAATAATACAAGTTACAGTAGCTAATGTCAAAAGCTTAGCTTTACTAATAGAGAATTTTAGGCGAAAGATTTCATTTACGCCCATCATATCTGCGAGGGCTGTTTGATACCCCCCCCCCCCTTGGTGGTGATGACGGTAACTCCTAGCTTATGAGGCATTTGTGAAAGCGAAATAAGTTATTATGTGGAAATTGCTTAGAATAGGGCCTGCTGCACAGGGAGCACAAGGTAGGTGTTGGCTGTACCTATTATTTGTTCCGTGGGGAGCAAATTAATTACTTCATTACCCTCCAGGAAAGTTCTGTGTTTGTGTCAAAAATGTAAATGGTCATTTCTCTGATCCCAGCAGTTCTGTCCGAGGGGACCGTCGGTTCTTAGGAAAGAACGTGAGAAGTGCCTTGGCCTCCAGATGTGTGCGGAAGGGCGGTGCTCCGTTGTTTATCAAGGCGATACTTACTAGAAACATTTTGGTGTTTCCTTCCTTGGGATGTGTGGGCACGGGCTCACGGATGAGCACTGCGCAGTGTGCTAAGCCGGGAGGTCTGAGCAGGACTCAGAGTATCTCTTATTACTTATCTATTTACTTATTTACTTATTTATTTTAACGGCTAGGGTCTCTAGAGTGATCGTGGGGCTCCTCTGCGACGTCAGGGAGCGTCCTGCGTGGGACTCTCGTTGACTTTTCAGAAGTGTCGGTGTTGTATACATTTTTGCTCTGAGCACATATTTTTAATAGTAATACCTTTTTTTCTTTCTTTCTTTTTTAACCCTGGTATTTCCATTGGCGGAAAAAAACCCTCTTCAACTTGATTATTTATAAAGGAGAAAAACCAAGTCCTTGGGCCGCTGATAAATATGCTTAGCATTAGAAGAATTTAGAGGATTTGGTTCTCCGACTTGCCTGTAAGCTCTCCTCTCTAGGAGCGGGCCCCCCGGGTCTGGACGGCTCGGGTGCAGGCCGTGCTGTGAAGGATCTCCAAAGCCGTCTCTACTGCAAGCAGATCTGCAGCCTCCATCCCCCTCAGGCCTGTCCGGCTTCCGTGGTTCTCGGGGCCCCGGAAGTCCTGCCTGGCCCTGGCCTCTGTTTTCCCGGCCTCATCTGACACCTGCCCTGTCCCCTGAGCCTCGGCCTCTTCACCTGCTTTGCTTTGCAAGCCCCCTTTTGGCCTGGACACTTTGTCCACACTGCTGCTGGTTCTCGGCACTACCCTCTTCGCCTCCCTCTTCCCCGACCCTCACCGTGCTAGTGACTGTGGATGCTTGGTCTCCTGTTACACATAAGCCCAGCATCCTTTTTAATACATTTTTTTCTTTATTAAAAATTTTTTTTATGTTTATTTCTGAGAGAGGGCAAGAGAGAGGCAGAAGCAGGGGAAAGGCAGACAGAGAGGGAGACACAGAATCTGAAGCAGCTCCAGGCCTTGAGCTGTCAGCACAGAGCCAGACGTGGGGCTCGAACTCACGAGCCTGAGATCATGCTCTGAGCCGAAGTCGGATGCTTAACCAACTGAGCCACCTGGGCGCCCTGGCCCAGTATCCTTTTGATTCCTGCCGGCAGGGTCCAGTGGTGGAATTCAGTAGCTCGTTGGGACATTGGGCGTCCAGTGTGCTCTCTTACTAGGAGGGGCTCCGAGGGCCCGTCCTGGTGCTGGGGATGCTCTGTGAGAGAGTGGGGGCGCGGCTGAATACGGGGCACGGCGCCGGCCTGGGTGAGACCTGGGACGGGGACCGGCCTTGGGCCTCACGGCATCTCTGCTCCTGCCTGTGCTCTGGGATCGGCCGCTTCCTCCCTGCCTCAGTCTGGAAGCTGCTCAGTCCAGATTTGGAGATTACATGCTTTTAAGTGGATGCTGTAAATACAAGTGAAGTGGCCTCTGGTGGCGCAGCGGGGCGGCACGGGGGCCGCTGTGCGCGGCCGAGGCCTGTGTGCCCGGCTTGTGCTCGGCCGGCTCATCCGGGGCCCCGATGTCCCAGGGGGCAAGCCGCTGCTTTTGTTAATGACGTTTCCCCTGTTTGTTTCATGTCGGAATTAATGACATTGTTTAAGTTGTTTCTTTCGTAACCTCATAATTTTCACACGCTGCCTTAACACGAGCCTGTATATGCACGTCTCGCGGTCTGCCCTGTGTAGAGCGTGGAGGTTCGGCTGTGTTAGTTTACTATCGTTTATGAGATATTCCGGCCGCGTGAGTCAAGTGCTTTTGTTGGACTGAAGTTTGAGCCTGAAACAATAAATCAGTTCTTGTGGCCTGAAAGCCCGCGCTGGCCTTCCAAGGGGGAAGGGTGTCGTTCAGGTGGCGACAGGGCTGCGTGCTCCCGCGGGGGTGGCGCCGCGTGGCCTCCGTGGTGCTGTCGCCGGAGCGGGCCTGCCTCAGACCTGGGGAGAGAAGCTCCCGTGGCCCCCCCGGCCCCCCGTGTTGGGGGGGGTGGGGAGTGTGTTCCCTACAAGGTTCCAACGGGCCAGTTGTTAGTTTGCAGGGGGCTCCGCCCGCCCCCCCACCCCCCCAGTCAGGCTTCTGGTCACAGGGGTCATGCTGCACAGTGACCGCTCCTTGAGAGGAGTTGGTGGCAGTCGCGGAGGCCCCCGTCCTGACCCGAAGCCCCGGCCTGTGTTGTGTGAGCTGAGACGTTGAGGGGGGCGGGAGGAAGAGGGGGCGAGCGCACGCAGGTGCACGGGACGTGGGAAGCTGGGGGCCCTGGGGGCGCTGGGGGCCCGCGCGGGGGCCGGGGGCCGTGGAGCCCACCCCGAGGAGCTGGGGTGTTTTGTAGCCGGAGCTGGGGTTGTGGGGCCGCGGCGGGCAGCTCTGAGGGCTCCGAGGCCGGAGTTCGTGCGGAAGGGTGAGCTGGACCGACCAGGGGGTTGCAGGAGGGCTTGTCCCCATGAAGGGGGTTCTGCTTGGATCTAATCGGGGTGTCTCCCCTTCCTAGTTCCCGCGAGGTGCTGTGTGCCTGGCTTCTCGGTCTCACCTGGCGGCGGCAGCATGGCTCGGGAAGCAGCGTGTGCGTGTGGGGCTCCCCTGAAGCCCCAGGTGACCCGCTGGCCCGTGTGCTCCCAGCTCGCACTAGGGGGGCGAGGGAGGTCCTTCCCTCCTTCAGCCGGTGGTACCGAGAGCCTTCTTCTGGGTTCAGGACTCTTTACAGTAGCTGTGAGGGCCCTAGCACACTGGGAATTGGTGAAGAGAACATTCTGGAAGGCGCCTGAGGCAGCCTCTAACCCTGTTGTTGGTTTTATACGTGGGGACTCAGAGGCTAACTCTGAGCTCCACTTGGCTGCTTCAGGGGCTTTTTCCACAGGTGCTCTGTCCTGAGACTATCCTGGCCCAGAGCCGAGCAGGCAGGTGGACAGGTCATGGGGGCGTCCCACAGCCGGGGCCGGCAGGTGGACAGGTCATGGGGGCGTCCCACAGCTGGGCCCGGCAGGTGGACAGGTCATGGGGGGGCGGGTCCCAAAGGCAGGCCCAGCAGGTGGACAGGTAATGGGGGGCGGCGCGGGTCCTTCCGGGTTGACTCTCAGGACCCTCCCCTTAGACGTGCTGTTCCAGCCCCACTGGGGCGGAGGGGCTGGAGTGTTCTGGTGAGCCTGGCGCCCACTTCCCCTTTGGGTCCATGGATGCCTAGAGGAGGTGAAGTCGCCCAGCGACCCTGCGGGCCCAGGGCGTTCAGTTGGGTTGATGACTGGTGTGAGTGTGAGGCGGTGGCCCTCAGCCAGCCTGGGCCTTCAGAGCGAGTGACGAGAGGCCGTTGGGGAAGCGCTGTGGTGACTGAATGCCCGCTCTGCTCTCAAACTCCTGCCTGGTGCTGCCCTGGGAGGCACTTTCTTGCCAGGGCCCCTCCAGTGGACTCTCCTAGGTGCGGGTGGGGGTCTGACTTGGGGAGGTGCTGTAGCCCCATTTCTGGGGCGCCGATGCGCCTGCAGTGTGCGGGCGGGGTTTCCGCAGGTGTAGACGTGTTGTTTTCCAGGGCAGAGTGGGTGTCGAGTCCGGCCTGGGTTGGTCTCTGCATCACCGCGTTGACCGCGTGGCCTGGCTGGTGCTGCCTGATGTCTCGGCGAGTCAGATGTGCTGGCTGTAAGGGGGAGGCCGAAGGGCTGCCGCAGGGTCGGGAGCCTGTGCCTAAGGCTCGCCCTTCCCCTCCCCTCTCCACCAAGGCGAGTGTTGGTGACTTTGGTGTCCCTTACGTCACTTCAGGACCCCCTGAGGTCCCCGTGCCAGCTCGGGGTGTCTCTGCCTGCGCCTGCTGAGGTCACAGCAGGGTGAGCGCCTCCCCGGGGGCCTCGGTCCTGTTTGTGTCCTCGTAGGCGCCGCTTCTTAGCTTTCGGAGATCTTGCTCTTGACCGCTCGCTCACAGCACCCAGCACTCTGCATGCCCAGCGCCTGCAGCTCCGAGGGCGCGCTGTGCGCGTCGGGACCAAGAGGGCCTCCTGCTGGCGCAAGCAGGGCCTGGGGCATGGCCGTGGCTGTCCTGCTGCACCTGGGCCTCAGCCGTGGTGTGGTTTGTGCCTGGGCCAGTGGTGCCGAGGTCCCCAACCCCGGGCGTGGTCTGTGACTCCCCTTCTCCATAAAGACCTGTGCTACAAAGCCACCGGCGTGTCGCAGGTCCTGCTGGGGGTCGGCCCCGTCTCCGCTTCATTTTGCTCTTCTCTGTGACGCGTTGGCCGGGAGCCCACAGGACTGGGCCTCCCTCCCCTCCTGCCACCATGCTGCTGTGCTCTCCGAGGCCATTGTGCAGCTGGAGGGGACCTTCACGGCCTGGGCACACAGCTTCGGGCAGAGGGGCTGCATGGTGTGGGGGAGGGCCAGTGCTCCCTAGGGAGGGTGGGGAGAGCTTAGCAGCTGGGTGCTTTTGGTGCCCTGTGGGCACAGCCGCCCGCAGGTGGGACCGCTGTGACCTTGTTGTAGGAGCTGGTAGCCTGTGGTGAACAGAGGAGCACAGAAGCAGGAGACCGGGTTGTGTCCTCTCGGGGATTATGGGAAAGGCTCTTTAAGTGATTCTCGCGAGTAGCTCTCTGCGTCGAGCAGGAAGATGTTTCCGGTGACTGGGCGTCAGGGGGCTCTCTCCAGGGTGGATTCACAGAGCACTGCTGCTGCAGGGAACCGAGTGACTTGCTTTCCCGGGAAGTCAGATGAAGGAAGCATTCAGGCAGGGCTTGATCCAGCTCCACTGCATCATCAAGGCGGGCTTGTTTCCTTCCCATTTGGGAGCATCAGCTTTCTGCCCGAGAGGGTCCTGTGAGCTGCTCTCGGAGCTGCACGCACACCGGTTCGTGCCACTGGGAAAGAGCGTGTTTGTCCCAGCAAAAGTCTTGAATTCATTCTGCGTGTTCTGCCCGAGGTGTGGGATGCACGGAGTGGCTCGGAGTCAGCTCCGCTTGTGTGGGAATCGCTGTGGTTGGAGGGAGAGGAGAGGGGCGGGTGCAGAGGGGGGCCCCGGGGACAGCAGCCCACAAGGAGCACGCTGCTCTCCGCAGCCCCAGCACCAGTTCCGGAACAGCCTTCCGTGGGGGTCACCGCACACGGTGCCATACGAAACCCTTCACAGGTTCCATGTCAGGGAAGCCGGGAGTTGCCCTCTGTCAGGTCACAGTGGTGGAAGGGACTCAGCAGGGTCCAGAAATGAGGCGCTGGCCGGGACCGCTGTGGCAGCAGCCGCCGGGGCGCACTGGGGTAGCCTGGGCACCGGAAGCCTGGGGCATGTGGCTAGAGCTGGCCGTTGGCAAGGGGAGTAGGGATGATGGCGGTTCTCAGGGAGATTCTTGGACTCTGGCCCTCCCCCAGCTCACCTGCTGGATCCGCTGCCCCGGGAGGGGCCCTGGGAGTGGGGACAGTGGAGCCCCGAGGTGGCTCGGGCCGGCCTCCTGATGTCTGTGACAGGCTGACCCCCGGTCCTCAGGGGAACATTCCCGGGCAACCCGGGAGGACCGAGGCAGGTTTCTGAGGATGCTCTGGAAGGGGCTGAACCCGTGACAGCTCTCCTGCCCAGCACAGCGGCGGGCACATGCTGAGGGTGCCCCGAGAAGGCGAGGGCGGCGTGGGCGCGAGCCAGGCAGCGCCGAGCCCGGGCCTCTGTCCGTGCGCGGTGCCGGGAGAGCACGGCACGGCACGGCCGTCTGCCCCTCGGGAAGAGGCTCAGGGCTCGCTCTGCAGTGCTCTTCTGGGCCGGAAAAGCAGCGAGGGGCTCGGCATTGTGGAAAGGGGGCCGCGTGCAGCCGCACCCCGGCCTTTCCCGGGCGCGCCTGGGTCTGTTTCCCGCCTGCACGGTCAGATGGCTGCGCCCCTGGCCTGGCCAAGCTGCGGGGCCCCGGCCTGGCTCCGAGCGCAGCTGCTGTTCCTGCCGACACGGCGCGGGGCCTCGTCAGCACCCGGGGTGGGGAAGGGCCCCGGCCCAGGGCAGAGAGCCTCACACCTGCGCCGCCGCCGACGGGCGGCCTCAGTGCCTTGGCAGGTGCAGCCCCTCCCGGCGGTCCCACTGGCGGTGCCGGCCCTGTGGTCCCTGCCAGCAGGTGCAAAGCGGGGTCACGTATGGTGGAACTGAGGCTGGAGGAGGCCTACCGTCCAGGCGGTCGGGACACCTGGTGCGGCCCCTGCTTATGGCCATGCGTTTCCTGTGGGTGGGCAGCTGCTCCCGCGGGGGCCTCCTCCCAGCCGTCGGTCAGCGGTGCCCTACCTCCCCTCTCTTGAGCTCACAGTCAAGCTCTGGGATGTATGGCCCGGTGCATGCGCCCCAGCCCTGTGCACACGCATACATACCTGTACATATGTACACACGCACACAGACACGTCACACGTGGGAGCACGTGGTCTGAGAGTCTGGCTTCTCTCATGCTTCCCGTGGACAGACTTCTGCTGCTCAGCTGGGGCCGCCCAGCCCTGAGCGCAGAGCTTCTGGAACGGCTGTGTGATGAGGCCCTCCCTCCGCAGCGAGCCGTTCTCACCCCTGCCCGGCCCTGAGCACGGCTCCCGCTCTCCATCCTTGGTGGCCCAGCTTGCTCAGGCCGGGGCCGCGTGCTCGGGACCCTAGCTGTGCGCGCGGAGTTTTCCTGTTAAAGGGGCCAGGGTTCTCTCTCTCCTAGACTTGATGGGTGCTTCTTAAGGGGGTCTAGCCATGACCCTGGAGCATTCACTCGGAGGCACCAGCTCCCCACCTTCTCGTGCTCCCAGTGACCAGTAAAGCTCCCATCGATGGCTCCTGGCTCTTGGTGAGCTAGTCCCCCGGCTCCTGGGCCTTCAGCTGCCCCGGGCACCCATGGTGCCTGCTCCCCAGGGCCATGCTGGTCCAGAGCCTTTCCAGAGCAGGGCGCTCCTTTGTCCACACCAGCCCGCGAGACCGGGAGGGGTGGCGTGGGGTGCACTTGGAGCGAGGATTCTTGTCTGGCTGTGGGGCGGCCTGCTCGCCGTGCTCCCTGCCGTCTAGCCGTGCCCCCACTCTCCGTGGGCCTTGACCCCACCCTGAAGCATGCTCCCTGGGACCCCTTGCCTCTTCCTTCTGCCCCCCGACCTCGTCAGCCTTCCTCCCCTAGCCACGGCACAGCTGCCTATTCCCGAATAAAACTCGGCCTGTCACCTCCCCTGCGCGGGCTCTAGGGCTGGGTCCAGCTTCTGTCCCCCGCATCCCACCACCCGTGACCTTTTCCTGGCTGCATGGAGCTGCCTCGACCCCGGGTCCCGGGCTGCCCTGCCCTGGGCCTTGATGAGCGCCTGCAGCAGGCTTGCTTGGGCTCCCGGCACGGCGGCAGGAGACTGCCTCTTTTGGGTGGCTGGGCAGCTCCCTTCCATTCGGCAGCAGCAGAAGGTGCGTTCCCGGCCTCCTGCCGCCTCTGAGCCTGCCCAGCGCGTCTCCTGGACTCTGGCCTCTTCCCCCCTTGTAATGAGTAACCGACGGGGCGTCCTGCTGTTGGCACGCCGACCTCTGCAAGTCCCCGGGGGCGGGACCCGGAGCCTCGGGCCACCCGGGTGCATGGTGTTTACTGTCGCCGGGCCTGGGCCTCGTGGCTGAGCTGCCACAGGGTGCAGGGCTCCTTCCTCCGCTTAAGGTTGAGACGTAAGGAAGCAGGTGGTGTCTTCGGCTCCCTGTCCCCACGCTCCCGGGGCCCATCGCTGCCCCCGGCGCCTCCCACCGCGGGGCCGGGCTGCGAGTGCGGAGCTCACTGCTGGAGCCCCCGTCCTGGAGCCCTCGTCCCAGCAGTCTGCCCCTTGTGCCGAAGGAAGACCATTTTCTTTGCTCTTCTGTGGTGCGAACAGGTTGGGAGACCTCTGGCTACGGGAAGCTGAGGCTCAGGGTTTCTCCCAAAGGGGCGCTGGGCCTGTGACCACAGCAGGCCCACGAGAGACGGGGCAGGGGAGCCGAGGTGCGGGTGCGGACGGGGGGGCGGTGGGGGGGGTCTGGAAGAGGCCCTCGGCGTGATGCCTGCCCCTGCGGTGTGCCCCGAGCGCCCATGCCGCCGCCGCCTGCGCCCGGGCCGTGAGGAGATGCCCAGCGGCTCCAGGCCTTTTGCTCCTTGACCCACAGGCAGATGCAGTCGGGAGGTCTGTGGAAGCAGCGGCGTGTTCCACGCTGTGCAGCTCGGCCCCACCGTTTTCCCGACTTTGCACGCAGTGGCGGGTCACCCGTGTTCCTCTTTCTCCCTGGGGTGTTCCTGGCTCCCCGATCAGGAAGGTGTCACTCAGAGAGAACGCGCAGATCATCATGCATGCCCCTTCCGTGGCCTCCCTGGTCAGGGTCCCCTTCCCAGTTTCCTCCCTGCCGTGGGCCGGCTCTGTCCTTGCCCGCCTCCACCGTGATCTGCTGACTGGCATGGCCTTTGGTGCGGGGGCTGCGGCGGCGGATGCTGGAGCTGAGTCCGTGTCCTTGCGCGGTCACTTCGCTTGGGACAGGGAGGAATGGACTGCAGTTATCAGGAAAACTTGCAGCATGTTGAGTTTGGAAAATGAGCTTTTGTTTCCTGCTGTTATTGCTTCCCCATGGGCCGTGTCCTTGGCGCGGTGCGTCTGGCTTCGCAGAGGAGCCCGGTGTGGAGGTACCGGTTCTGGCCGAGGGGTTAGGAAACGGGCCCTGGCTTCTCTTCCTGGCCCGGCCCCACCCGGCGCCCTCGGGGCTGTTCTCCAAGCCTGGCTCCCTCTCCCAGCAGCCAGCACAACTCTCCTTCCCAACTCACAGAAGTCAGGCCTCCGAGGTGAGGTGTGCAGGACCCGGCTAATGGTGCCTGCGCTGCACCGCAAGAAGAGGGGGCTTGGAGCAGCGAGGCCCCCCTCCCACCCTGGGCCGGCGAGGGCAGTGGGGGTGCTCAGGGAGGGGGGCAGGGACGGCCACAGGGAGCGGGCGTGTCATCCTGGGCCCTGGGAACCTGTCCTGAGGAGGGAGAAACCAGTGAGCTGGACAGTTAGGTTCAGAGCCGCGGGAGCAAACTGTGAGCACGAACGTGGCTGTGTCGGGCGGCAGGACGCACGCGTCCCCTGGGTTTGCAGGTGAGCCCGAGCTGGCACAGCAGAGCCGCCTCCCGGGGGGGAGCTCCCTGCCCGGGGGGGCACTGGTTCCCCCCCGCCCATGGCCCTCTGTGCTCCAGTCCCCCTTGGACCCGCAGAGATGGGGGCCCCGCGGCTTGTCTCTCGGGTGACTGATCTCGGCCACCACGGGGTGGTCCTGCGGTTCCAGACCAGAGCCTCCTCTCATGGGAAGCTTGTCTCTTGTGCTGCCCAAGAGCTTTATGGTGAAGCGTTTCCAGTATCGTTTACGCGAAGAGAACCGGATTGGGAGGACAGATCCGCTCTACAAGGAAGTGGTCACCGTAATTAGGGAAAATACTGGTGACTTAATCTGCGAAGCGGGTTCTGTGACTGCCTTCATGGGGAGACAGGCTGGTGTCACACACATGCAGGCAAATACATCCAGTAATTCTGCTGTTCGTGTACAAAGAGTGGTATTTCCGGCCTTGGCAGCGCCGGTTCAGTAATTAGGTGCCTAATTTTAATCTGCTAACGTGGGTGCATCCTGCCCAGCCTGGGAACCCAGCTACCGTGGGAGTGATTCTTTGCCGCGGGGAGCTAGAGATCGGGGCCCCTCAGGGAGCGTGAGGCTGTCACCCGGTGGGGCCGGGTGAGCCCGCGTTGCTCGGGGCTCCCCGGGGGGCTGTGCGTGGTGCCCGGTGAGGCAGCCTCAGCCGGCGGGGCCTGGGTTACACGCAGGCGGGGGGTGGGTGCGTGATGGGAGCCCTTTCAGACAGAGCCCTGCGTGCGGGAGGCCGCCCCGGGGGTCCCCTCCCAAGGCGTTGATGTCGCTGGTGAGCCTCTTGTCCTCAAGTGCAGACTCCTTCGAGCATTAAAGTGACCACGTGACGGGCATCTGGGCCAGGGTGGGTGGTGTCCGCTGCCCACTGATAGGGCTCCAGTGGTGACTCCAAAACCTCTCGGGGTCGAGTTACCTACCTCCTTTACCAGGTTGGGGGGAAGCCATGAAATCAGCTTTCATTTGTGTTTTTTTGCATGTGAATACAACCTACCTTGTTCTCTCTTTTCATTTCCCTTTCACACTTGAAAAACGGGTTGCCCTTCCCCAGAACTCGCATCTTCCTGGCGAGACTGTGTTTCGCATGCAGATGCAGTTGGAGACAACAAAGAGGCATGTCTGTGTGCAGCGACTGCGTGACAAGAAAGGGGCTGCTGCCTTGGGAGTCGCCGTGGTGGAGGAGATGGGAAGACCGGTGCCGGCCGTTCCCCGCCGCACGGCCCTCCACCGCGGCGTCGCCGGCGCGGTGCCTGCGGTCACGTGCTCAGGGGACCTCTCACCCCCTGCACCTGCACTTCACACGCCCGGATGGGGCAGCGGGCGGGGGCCTGGGCCAGTCACTTCCGGCCCTTTTCTCAGGTGACGGGGACGCGAGTGTCTGTCTGCTTTGTCGTAACCCGGAGATGCTTCTGACTGGGGACTCTGTCCCGTAGTAAGCGCCCATGTGCCCTGGGAGGTTAGCCGGGGCATTTCCGTGTGTTCTCAGACGATGGCAAGGCTCAGTGGAGACTCTGCACCTGCTGCTGCGAAGCTGGGGACAAAGAAGGGTGATAGGCCGCGCAGTAAACCCATCGGGCAGTTTGTGGAATGTGTGTGTGTGTGTGTGTGTCTAGCTTTCAAAACCAGTCTTATCAGGGGTGCCTGGGGGGCTCAGTCGGTTAAGCATCTGACTTCAGCTCAGGTCACAATCTTGAGGTTCGTGAGTTCAAGCCCTGCGTCGGGCTCTGTGCTGACAGCTAGCTCAGAGCCTGGAGCCTGCTTCAGATTCTGTGACTCCCTCTCTCTCTGACCCTCCCCTCATGCTGCCTCTGTCTGTCTCTCAAAAATAAATAAAAAATATAAAATAAGTCTTAATTTGTAATTGCGGCAGGAAGCACATAACTTAAAATACGCCGTCTTAGCTGCTTCTCTGTGCAGCCCGTAGTGCCAGACTCCAGAACTTTCACCTCGCAAAGCTGGACCTTTGTACCCATTAGACTTCACTTCTTTTTATTTTATTAAAAAAGTTTTTTTAAACATTTATTTTTGAGAGAGAGACACACACAGAGGGTGAGCAGGGAAGGGCAGAGAGAGAGGGAGACACAGAATCCGAAGACAGGCTCCAGGCTCCAAGCTGTTGGCACAGAGCCCGACGTGGGGCCCAAACCCACGAACCGTGAGATCATGACCTGAGCCGCAGCCGGCGTTTAGCCGACTGAGTCCCCCAGGTGCCCCGTTTAGACATCAGTTCTTTTTAAAGATCGGTGGCCCTTGTTCTGTCCTTTGCCACCTGTGAAGGAGAGGATGGGAAGAGACCGACGTTTGTGTGTGTAATAATTATACGTCTTCACGAGTGTGTAAGCCGTACCTGTACCTATAAATATTCAACGTGAAGTATCATACTGCATGTAGAAAGCACACGCTACTGTATACGACATCTTGGTAGCATAATAGCATGTAACCCGTTAAGTGTGCACGTGCACGCATGCGCTCATGCCCACCTCACGGGAACCCCTGGAGAAGGTCATCGGGCCTTCCGCAGCCTTGTTCCTTCCCGTTACTGGGGTCCAGATTCCCAAGCCTGACCGTGTCGTTCCCTTTCCCTGAGGGATGGGGCTCGCGGGCCGCCTCCCCGGCCCGTGCCGCCTCCCCGAGCCCAGCTGCCCCCCTCCTGCACCTGCCAGGCCCGCTGGAACCCGTCTCCTACTCCAGTTGCTCCATAGCCAGGCCCGGGAGGGGGCTTTGCTGACTGTGCCCGGCCCTCAACCGTCAGCACCTTGGTTTGCTGACAAAGTTCATGGCTGAACTTTGCTCATGGCCATGATCGCGCTGAGGCGGCACTGCTGGTCAGAGGCGCAGAGGACCCTGCGGCTTCCAGTGGGAGGGGCGACTGAGTGGCCCCGGGGAAGGGCAGCCCCCAGCCTGGGGGCTCAGCACGGCCATGTGGCATCGCAGCCAGGGCTGGAGGGACCGGGTGGAGGAGGGAGTGTGTTCTGGACAGGGGACTGGGCGGAGGAGGGAGAGTGTTCTGGACAGGGAGTAATGGAACGGAGTCGGGTGGCCCGACAGCTGGTGGGCACTGGCTGGCTGGCTCGGCCCGGCCCCGCAGGCCGCAGGGAGCAGGGCCCTGAGGGACAGTAGAGGAGGGCAGGGGTGGGCTGGCACTGAACTTCAGGGGCTGCGAGGACTGGCGGCAGACAGGTGTCAGGGTGCGTGGGGACCCGCTGAGGTGAGCGGTGTCTGAGGGCGTGCCCGCTGATTCTCGCCGGCACATCCGACGTTGGCGCGCTGTGTCTTTCCCCGGGAAGCGGCCTGCTTGAGTGTCTCCGGCGCTCCTGCACCTGCCGTGGGCTCCGGGTCGCGCACGACCTCCTCCGTGCCGGCCGGCCGAGCCCCCTTCCCCCTGCTGTCCGGGGCGCCGGGGCCCTGGCAGGTGAACACGCGGCTGCAGTTAGCAGATGGCCGTGGCCGTCAGGCCGTGCCCGCGGCACAGATGCGGGCAGGGCCGCGATCCCTGGTGACGTCTTCCTGGGCTGGCACCGATTTGGGAGCAGAGACGGGGGGTGCATGGGCGCCTTTGGAGGAAGAATTGCAGGCGCCCTAGGCTTTCCCCTCCCCAGCTGTGGTCCCGTCACACATGCCCTGGGCCAGGCTGTCCTTTGGCCCTGTGAGTGCTCACGCCACGGCGTCAGATGTGGTGGCCGTGCCTGTGAGGATGTGGTCCCTGTCTCAGAGGCCTGACTGCGAGCGACCTCCCTCCCCCATAAAGACTTCTGCCACAAGGCCGCTGGTCCCGGAGGCTCTGGTGCTTTGTCACTGCCATCCCGGTGCCGGGACGTTCGCGGCTTCGCTTCTTTGCGGAGCCGGTTCCTCAGGGGTCCTCCCACCCGTCCCCCGGGCTGCACTGTCCTGTTTGTGACAGCAGCACAGCACTCCCTGGCTGTCTGCCGGGGTCTCCTGCAGGTTTATGGGGACATCAGTGACAAACGGGATTGTACGTACTTGAAGCGTTGAGCGTGTTGAGTGCACATGGGTTGTGACACGGTCCCACACGCGGGTTCATCCCCGAAAGCCTCCCGTCTCCGCACGGCCCTCAGGACCTGCTCCCGGTGGCTCCTGTGCACGGCGTGCCGTCACTACGCGCCCTGCCCGTGCTGTGTGCCGGGTCCGCCCTGTAACGGGAAGGGCACACTTGTGACCAGTACCCCCCGGGGCCCTCGCCCCAGCCCCCGCCTGCTGTTGTGCTTTAACTGTCACCCAGGTGTGGTCCCTTGGGCTGTGTTCAGGGACACCTGATGGAGCAAAGAAGGGTCAGGGCCCAAGCTGACGGGAATGGTTGGAAGGGGCCTTGATGTGGGCCTGGTCGTTACCGTCTCCGCCTAGCTCTCTGGGTGCAGCGCCTTCTGGTGGTGGGTCCTGGGTGTGGCCGGGAGGCACATGGTGGGGTGGCAGACAGAGTGCCCCGTTACTGACCACCTAAAGCGGACGCGAGCTTCAGGGCCACGACAGCCAGCGGAGTGCCCCTGCTTCATGGCGTGGTGGCAGTCCGGGGCACTGTCTCCAGGCTTCTGCCAGGGGGGCCGTGACCAGATAGCACCTTCCTTGGGGACAGCGGGGGTGGGGAACCATTGCCCTGGATTCGTCAGCCCTGCTTTGGGGTGAAGGAAGTTCGTGCTGAAGCTTGTGGGGCCTGGGCTGTGAGGATGACACCGGTGTGACATGCCAGTGGTGGCGCTCCCTGGGCGTGCGTCCTCCTCTCTGACACTCCTCCCCCTGGGTTTGGGGCCGGGTCTGGGCCGGGGAGGGTGCCCACCGGGCAGGTGGTGGTCACTGGCGAGAGTTACCTGGGGACCCGTATCTGCTTGGAGCCGGGTGACCAGACCCCTCTGACCTCCAGATGCCACTGTGGAGACACCTGCTAAAAACACCTGCTGGCGCTGGGGGGCCTCGCACAGCGCCCTCCCCCTGTGATCTTCCGGTGAGCCTTCTCCTCGGTCAGGCTGTTTGGAGCCTTGTGTTGACGTGAGTCTTTGGAATTGACCGGGGATGGGTGAGGGCATAGGGGGTGAAGCGGGAGCCTGGACCGTGGTAGGCCCTCTGCCTGCTCCTGGAGCGGGTTGCTGCCTTCCGTGCCCCGGCCGTGGTGTCTGGCTTGCTGTGGGCCGCTGGGTGCCTGGGCCTGGCCGTTAGCACACGTGGTGAGTGGTCTGGTCCAGCACACCAGGCACGGGCACATCCGGGGACTGTTTGGAGGAAAAATGGATGGTAGGGTGGGGTCAGGCCCAGTGGGGCGCACAGGGCCTGGGGGATCTGCGAGGGCCCCTCCCAGGCCGGGGTCCTGCGCCTGCCCCCTGTCACCTCCCTTGGGGCTGCTCTGTGCTGCTCACCTAGCAGTTGGCCGTTCTCCCCCATCGGTGCTCCCCGCACCCAGCCCTCCCAGGTCCCTGTTCTTGCCTGCGGCATCGGGTCCCCAGTCTGGGTCTAGCTCCCGTCACTGTCAGCTGCAGGCCTCGGTCTTCCGAAGAGCCCTTCAGGCTCCTCCCCTTGGACTCCCGAGGGCCCCACACACTTACTGCCCTCTGTTCTGGGCTCACTGCCCCTTCCTGCCCTCCCTCCCAGATCCTTCTGGAAGGACCCCTGCCTTCATCCATACTATGACCGGGGACACAGTTCCTGATTCAAAGTGATTTTCCTTCAGAACTCGGAGGCCAGTGCGGCCCGGCGCAGAAGCCTGCCGCTCGCCCAGTCCTCCTGCACATCCAGGTGTTTGTGGGGCGCCGGCTGCAGGCGCGGGGTGCTGACGCGGCTGCCCTTCCCTGCTCTGGGGTTTTACACCTGTTTCCTCCCGTGTCCCCCATTAACGAGACTCAGGATGGGGTGGTCACATGAGAGCCGCGCACCAGCTTGGTGCAGAGTGCCCCTGACAGCTGGGCCGTGAAGGCCCCGGCCGCTACCCTGTCGGTACTGGCCAGGCCGGGCTGCTCGTGCGTGAGTGTGTGAGGGCACGCGTTTGCTTGTGGGTGTGAGCGTCATCTGTGCACATCATCATGGGAATGAGTGTACATGAGTGTGTTGACGGCAGTGAGCTGGCTTGTGTGTGAGTGCACTTGTGTGAGTGTGTCTGTGTATTATCCAGTATGAATGTATGCGTTTGGGCGTGAGTGTGCACCCTTGAGTGAGCGTGTCTGAGAGTGTGCACGCAGGCACATACCTGTGTCGGGCCCAGCAGCGACGACAGGCGGGACTTTGTGGCAGGGCGGGGGGGTGGGGGGGCCGGACTCGGACCCGTGCCTGCATGGGCGAGGCGCCAGGGGCTGAGAGCGGGCGCCCCAGGGGCCGGTGGCCTGGCGGGAGGCCCGGCCTGGGACAGTGGCTGCGCAGAGCGAGGCAGAGCGGCCCCCACCACAGCACCTGTCACTCACCCAATTAGGACATTGCTCCGTGTTGCCACTCCTGGAGATGCTGATGATTTATTCAGCCGTCTGTAAT
This sequence comes from Mungos mungo, assembly GCA_004023785.1. Taxonomy (NCBI): domain Eukaryota; kingdom Metazoa; phylum Chordata; class Mammalia; order Carnivora; family Herpestidae; genus Mungos; species Mungos mungo. Next base: position 55,172 of record PISW01006445.1, on the reverse strand, counting down.
CCATCCTGAGGATGGTTTTGAAATGATCCCTTGGGAGAGCGAGACCTGGAGCGAGCGGTGCGAAGACTGGTCCCGAGGCCGAGGGACGAGCCGGAGCGCAGTGGGGCTGCGGCGCAGGGGGCCCTGCGGGCCCCCGGCCTTCCCCGCGGGCGTCGGGCGGGGAGGCGGAGGGGGCCGTGGCCCTCCCCAGGACGGCTGTGAGCCGCGGGCCGCTGCGTCCCCTGAGCAGGGCCGGCCCCAGAAGCCTGTGCTTGCTGCCTTGGGCATCTGATCTTCTAGTTCAGACGTTTCCAGAACATCGGGTGTGTTGCCGTCGGGGCCCTGGGTGGGGGGGGGCACGTCCTCCTGTCGCCTTCACCCCCCCGGGTGCTTGTTGGTGTTGTGTCTCTGCTCTTAAAACCCCCTTCCCTGCATGGTCCCTGGGAGAGAGGAGGATTCTGTCCCAAACCTGCTGGTCCCGCGTGTCCAGAGCAGGACGGGGGGCTTGCCTGGTGACACGCGTGGCCTGCCAGGCTGTTGTCCACGAGCAGGGAACGCCGGTGATGGACGGGTAGCGCTGGGACTGTCCCCCGGGGGACGTGGGGAGTGCGCACGAGAGGGATGCGATGGCGCCGCGGGCAGGTGCCGTCGGGCCCGCGCCCTCTCTCCGCCGGGGCGCCCTCTGCTTTCGAGGCCGTGGCTCAGGTTGTGTTGTCTCAGAGGCTACCCACGGTCTCCACGGGCTCTCTGGAAACAGCCGCGGGGCCACCGAGAGGGGCGGGCGCGCGTCCTGGCGTGGCTGGCTCTCTGCGCAGCCGGTGCTGACGGGTGCCTGTGCGGCGGATGCCCCAGGAGAGAGCGGAGGGTGTTCTTCTACGTCTTCATTATCCGCGGCACTTTCCCCTTATTTTTTAAAATTAAAAGAGATTTGTTTTTTTCCCTTCTAATAAAACTGCTCCCTGTAAACAAACAGCTTAAACAATAAGTTCAGAAAGTGGGAGTTTAGGGCGCCCTCCTCTTCCCCGACAGTCATGGTCCTGGGGTGAGGCCTGCCCGGGGATGCCCACTGAGAGGTCCCAGTGAGAGGCCGGGGTGCCCAGCAAGGCCACTGCGCGGGGCGGTCCCTCGAGTGTCATCCTGCTGCGGGACGGCCGCTGGGCCGGGGCTCTGCCCTCCTGCGTGTCTGGAGCTTTGGTCCCAGTAAATGTGTGTCTGGACCAAGAGTTAGCCTTGGCCCAGGGTTTCGCCGATGGCAGGTGGCCGGGGGAGACCACAGGGTGCCGGGGCTGCGGGGACAGGGACAGCAGCGTCCCGGAGTTGACGGCTCGCCTCTGAGTGTGGCCAGTGCTCCTGATGTTGGAGGAGGGCACACCGACACCGGTGCCCAGGCCCGTCCACAGGCTCCGGGTGCTTCCCGACGGACTGGCCGGTGGTGCTGACCCCGGCGGTGGGGGTGGACTTGGGAGTAACCGGGGTGACCGGACCCCTGCCCTTGCAGATGGTTGTGCCCGACTCAGAAAAGTCCAGAGAATGCGGGGTTGGGGAAGCCCCCTCCGGGCACAGATACCTCGCCTGTGGGGACGGGAAGTCCTGACGGCCCAGACTTGTATGCCTTGTATCCGACGCCTGGACTCGCAGACCGTCTCCTAAGGGAGCGTGCTGGGGATACGGGTGCAGGGCAGCGGTTCTCCAAGTCTGGTCTCGGGACCCCTGTATGTCCTGGAGAACCAGTGGGGACCCCAGAGAGCTGTTGTTTCAGTGGCATTTGTCTGTGGATACCGAAGGTATTGGAAACTAACACAAATTACAAAAACATCATTGAAAACTAAAGCCATCACATAGTAGTATGACGATGGATTTTTTAATGATTATTACGTAAAACAAAAAACATCAGAGAGGCATCCTTTAGCATTTTTGCCCGTTTCTGTAATGTCTGACTTGGTAGAAGACAGCTGGATTCCCATATCCGGCTCTAACATTTAATCTGTTGTGATTTCTGGAACATTCCACCATATGCCCATGAGGGAAGAAGAGTGAGGAGGGCAGACAGCATCTTAGCATTACTATGAAAACAGGCTGGACTTCTCAGACCCCCTGTTGGGTCGTGGGGGGGGCCCTTGGGACCTGGTACCGCCCTTCGACGTCCACTTTTAAAAACGGTGGGTTCTTTGTGCTTGAGGGAAGGAGAACCAGCAGGTTTAGCCTTTTATTAATGGGAGCCGACCAGGCATTTGGTTGACAAGAGACTACTGTCCCCGAGCCGTCTCTCATTCTCACGGGACGGTCGGTGATGGCAGGTTCCGGCTCGTCGGCGCAGTGGGGTGTGCTGGCGTTGATGGCGTCACAGTGGAAAGGTTAGGAGGCTGCCTGTCGCCTGCCCTGGGGCGTCCATGTCACCGCCCGGCTCTGAGCCCTGCCTTCCTCCTGGGGTGGAGGCCGTCTCCCTGGGACACCGCTGGCCTCGGCCCCGCACGTGCCTTCACAGCCTTTTAACATGAAATGATCCCTTGAGGTTTACTCTTAAAAGTCCAAGTCCAGGGGCCCCTGCCAGAATCTTTCCCTCCAAAATTGTTCAGCAGCTAAAGGAAACAAGTGTTGTCTTATCTGGAGGCTTTATCTATTTGAACCCTTAATCTAAAGAGTTTATTTTATCAAGGAGTTTATACATGTTAAAACTAAGATATGGTTATTTATCAGAAAATAGACATAGGCAAATGGAAAATGGATCCAGAGGGCTGGGAGGCTGCTTTCCTTCATATTTGTCTCTGTTTCTGTCTCAGAGAGAGAGAATGTTAGCAGGGAGGGGCAGAGAGAGAGGGACACAGAACCTGAAGCAGCTCCAGGCTCTGAGCTGTCAGCACAGAGCCCGACAAGGGGCTCGAACTCGTGAACCCTGAGTTCATGACCTGAACGGAAGTCGGACTCTTAACCAGCTGAGCCACCAGATGCCCCTAGATGCCAAGGTATTAAAAAATTTTTTTTAACGTTTATTTTTGAGAGACAGAGCAAGTGGGGGAGGGACAGAGAGAGAGACACACACAGACTCTGAAGCAGCTCCAGGCTCCGAGCTGTCAGCGCTGAGCCGCCTGCGGGGCTCCAGCGCATTAACTGTGATCATGCGCGGGGCCACAGCTGATGGAGCCTCCCAGGCGCCCCAGGGGCTGTTTTCTCTTGTGGACAGAATCAGTGTGGTGGTGTTCCTGTGTGTGCTTGCGTGTGCGAGCCCATGCGTGGGTGCACGAGTGTGTTCACGAGTGTGTGCAAGTGTGTGTTCATGAGTGCGTGCCTGTGTGCAAATGTGTTCTTGAGTGTGTGCACGAACACGTGCTTGCATGCAAGTGTGTTCAGGTGTGTGCGCCTGTGCGTGAACTTGTGTTTGTGTGCAAGTGGGTTCACAAGCGTGTGCCCGTGTGCACAAGCACGTGCTTCTGTGTGCAAGTGTGTGTTCAGGAGTGTGTGCCTGTGTGCCCGTGAGCCCGTGCTTGTGTGCACCTACCTGTGTGCAACCGTGTTCGTGTAAACGAGTGTGTGCTTGAGTGCATGAGCGTGTGCCTGTGTGCGAGGCTGCGCCTCTGTGCTCGGGTGTGTGTGGCTGACACCCCGACGACCCAGTGGTGTCGCTGGCAGTGCTGGTGCCTTTATCCCCTTTCCCTTTCTGCCTCGATTTTGGCTCAGGCCATGACCCCAGGGTCGTGGGATCGAGCCCCGTGTCGTGGGGCATGTTTGGGTCCCTCTCTTCTTCTGCCTTCCCTCACTCATGTGTGCACGGGCACTCTCTCTCTCTCTCAAAAAAAAAAAAAAAAAAGGGAAAATAAGACATTATTTCATGGATATTTTTTCTCTCCGATGCCCTGACCTGGAGTCTCCTTGGGACTTCCGTATATTCCATCGACTTGCATCGCCCATCCTGCATTTGTGTCGTCAGAATGAGTCCCTGTCCTGTTTGTGAGGTCTAATTGTCTCAGGAGGGGGCCATTTGGCAAATCCTTCCTGAGTATGTGCTGATGGTAAGAACGTAGTAGCAAGACCCATAAAATACTTACCTCCAGGCCAGAAGATCGACGTACGATAGTCTAAGCAGAATGGGTGCACCGCGTAGGACTCACTTTGGATCTTTCTTTGGTGCGAGATGGTCTTGGAGGAGCCGATGCGCCCTCTGTGCTCGCAGCCAGAAGGCCCAGGTGCGTGATTTCTCCGTGACCTTCACTTGGGGCGGGAGACGACGGGAGCAGCCCCAAATTACATGTGTCAATTGCTTTGGGTAGTGTAGACTTTTAAAATTAATTAATGTTTTTATTTTTATTTTTTAAAGTTTATTATTTAGAGAGAGAGAGAGTGTGCGTGCGTGTGAGCGAGCGGGGGAGGGTCAGAGAGAGGGGGAGACACAGAATCTGAAGCAGGCTCCGGGCTCCGAGCTGTCAGCACAGAGCCCGATGCGGGGCTCAAAACCCACGGACCACGAGATCCTGACCTGAGCTGCAGTCAGATGCTCACCCGACTGAGCCCCCCAGGGGCCCCCCTCGGAAGAGAATGCCGTCCCAAGAGCGGTTGTGTCTCAAGTCACAGTATGTGCGGCCTTTGTCTGCTTTGATCGGGAGTGTGTGCTTTCGCTGGCACACAGGCCAGCGCAGGCCGCCCCGCCCGGGTTTCAGAAGCCGTACGCACCTGTGGTGTCTGAGATCTGAGTGCCGTGTGTTTTCTTAGAAAAGCAACGACCTCTTGGTTAGCCAAGTGTTGTTAGATGTTTACATCAAGATAAAAGGGACTGTATCATGCGTGAATTTCATTTAATCCATCGGCTCCTGGTCCATTTTTATATCGTGAGTGTTGCACTGGGTCGTTCAGAACCTTCCTCCTGAATAGATGCCCGCGGCAGGGGAGGAGAAGGGGGGGCGACACGGGTGTGCGCGTCCCATGCTCTGCCGGGCGCTCCTCAGCCTGGAGAGCAGGGCCTCGCCTCCCTTGTGGGCTTGGGGTGGGAGTGTAAGTGGGTTCCCGGCTCTGCCAGAGTTGGTTCTGAACACCTGGAGTTTTCTCCACCGCGGCTGCCACCTTCCTGCAGGTGTGCCCCGTCCTCACGTGACCTGGCCCCTCGACGGCCTGCGGGCTCTGGGCGCCCGGTGGCTATGCCGGCCTCGCTCTGCCCCCAGCCCGTGAGCGGGGCTTCCCGGGCTCTCCCACGCCCAGCTGACCCTTCCTCTGGATGTGCGTCTTGCAGTTGGCTTTGGAGCTCGGCCCCTTTTGCAGTGATTTCTGAGCCGGATGCAGGGAAACGTTCTGAAAGTTCCTTCAGCTCAGCACATTTTGTTGCATGTCCCCTGTGAGCCACGCCCTCTGCCACTGCGGGCCTTCCGTCCAGCCTGCGGTGGCCGGGGATGACAGGCGGTGGAAAACCGAGCAGGCGAATGTGCCAGACAGCAGGGTGATGGGACCGGTGTGTGGGAGGGCTGGGGACTACCATGTGGGCGCCCGGGAAGGAGGAGGGAGCCCCGCGGAGATGGGGGTACGGGGCCCCAGAGAGGGAAGGTGTAGGGAGTTCGAGGGCCTGACGCCTGGCTGCTCAGGGCCCCTCGTGTGTGTGTGTGTGTGTGTGTGTGAGTGTCAGTCAGTCAGTCTGGAAGGGCCGCTGGTGCCCACTGAGCCTTCTTCCTCTGGGGTCTGTCCTCTGAGGGCCCTGGAAGTTTCTGGGAGTTCAGACTTACTGCAGCCCAGGGATTTCCCAGCGGCTGGCCCGGGGCATACAGCTTGATGTGGCCTTGCTGCATGGACGGGGCTCAGACTCCCTACCTGGTGCTCCCCCGGCGACAGTACAGCGGTGCCAAGGGACAGATGTGTCCTGCTGGTTTTCATGGAGCTCACGGCCAGGCCGGTGGGGGTGCTGTCACAGCCCGCTGGAGCCCGCCCCGGTGGGGTCCCGTGGGGAGCAGGTGGGGGGCTGGACGAGTCCTGGAGTCCTGGCCACGGGGAGCCCCGCTCCCCTGCGGCTCTCTGTGGCATTTACCCCCGCTTCCCGCTCCCCCCGGTGATGGCCGTCAGCTTTCCCCCGGGCAGGGACTCCCTTCTCGTGAGCTTCGCTCTGGCTGCCAGTCACGGCGTCCTGCCCTGTCCTGGCCAAGAGGACTCACACGGCCCTGCAGACGGGGGCCCCTGGGCATGAGAGTCTCAGCAAAGGGTCTTCCGGGGACTGTAACTTCCTGCCTCTGGGTCCCCACCTGGTTCTCTGCTACCCAGTTTGCTCCTGGGAGTCCCTGTGCTTGCCTGGCTCAGCGGGTCCGCTGCTGCCGCCCCGGACACAGGTGCCTCTGTTCTCGGCTGCCTGCACCCCGGAGCCCCGGTTCCCGCCTTCCGTGGTTCAGGTGGGCTCCCCGATGGGTCCAGCGGCCCTGGGGGCGCACTGGTCGTGGGCCCTCTCCAGTGAGTTCGGTAGCTTGGGTCTCGGCAGGTGTTTGTTTCATCTAAATTGTCAAACGTATCGGCAGAAAGCTGCTGCGACTTTCCCTTACTGTCCCCTTAGTATCTGTGCGGACTCTCGCTGATTCCTCCGCCCTTCTTGATGCTACGAGTGTGCGGGCTCTTTCTCTTTCTCCTTCCCCCCGGGTTATCCAGAGGCTTCCCCATTTCATTGTCTCAGAGACTCAGCTTTTAGTGTCCTTGGTTGGTTTTTTTCTTTTAGATTTTACTGATTTCTGCCCTTTGTTATTTTCCCCCTACTTATTTTGCATGAAATTTCTTTTATAGTTTCTCAAGGTGAACCCAGGTTGTGGTGTTGACGCCTCTTCTGATACAGACCTTCGGGCTGTGGATTCCCTCCGGGTACCACAGATTTTGATACGTGGTATTTTTCTTTTCATTCACTTCAAAAATCCTTCTAATCGCTGCTTTACTTTCCTCCCTGACCTCTGACCCATGAAGTGTATCATTTGGTTTCCAAATATTTGGAGTTTCCTAGGTACCATTCTGATTTTGATATCTAATTTCAAATGAGGTAGAGAACATGGTTTGTGTATTTGATTTACGTCCTTTTAAATTCATCGAGACATGTTTCATGGCCCCAAAGATGGGCTGCCTCAGCAGGCGTCCGTGTGCTGTCGAAACGCACGTGGAGAAAGCGTGTTCTGCTGGCCGTGTTCTAGAAACGCGGCGCTGGTGCGGTCCTCTCCTCCCTTCCTGAGTGGGCTCTGTTTGTTCTCACAGTTCCAAAGAGCAGAGTTGGAGTTTACAACTGTAATCGTGCATCTTTCCGTGTTGTTTACTCTTTCATTAACTTTTGCTTCGTGTGTGCAGCTGTGTTAGGGGGTTCACGAACGTTTCGGTGACGTCCTCTTCGTCGTTAGGGGATAGTCCTTTTCCCGATGATAGGCCTTTACTAAAGTTTACTTTGATACTAATGTCACCATCACAGCCTTCTTTCGATTAGTATTTGCGTGGTTTATCTTTTTCTGTTGCTTACTTTTAACCTATTTATATCTTTATACTTAAAATAGGTTCCTTGTGGGGGCGCCTGGGCGGCTCAGTCGGTTAAGCGTCCGGCTTCGGCTCAGGTTGTGACCTTGCCGCTCATGGGTTCGAGCCCCATGTCGGGCTCTGTGCTGACAGCTCGGAGCCTGGAGCTGCTTGGGATTCTGTGTCTCCCTCTCTCTCTGCTCCTTCCCTGCTCACGCTCAGTCTCTCTCTCAAAAATAAATAAATGTTAAAAGAGAAAATGGGTTCCTCGCAGGCAGCACGTAGTGGGCCTGTAACGCCTGGGGAAGATCCATTTTACAGTTTAAAGCGCGTGCCCCTCCTCTCTCCACGCCAGGCTCAGTCCTGCCTCTGTGACTGTGCTGTTTTCTTGTCTTCTTTTCTGTTCCCGTGGATTAGGACGTGGGGCCCAGAGAGGTCAGGTGACTCACTCGTGGTCACATCTCACGATGGTGGTCTGATCATCAGAGACCCGGCGCAGGTGTCTGGCACCTGGTGTTCTCAGGAGCCCTGCTCCTGGCCGTCATGCTGTCCTGTGAGCCCACAGCCTACTGGCCGTCTCTGGTAAGGCCTCTTTGGCTTCAGCTAGAGACCGGGGGTGCGGAGCCTGCTGATACGCTGGCGCGGCCGCAGCCCGAGGCACCGGGCCGGGTGATGCAAGCAGTGGCTCACCCGGGAGGGCGAGGGAAACCTCCTTCCCCACCGTCTCTCCTGGGGTTTGCAGAGGCGGCTCCGAACCCTGCAGGACACTGGGCAGCTGTCCCTGTGCGGCACGGAGCTGCTCGTCACACCCGCGCCTCCGCCTCAGATGTCTCTCCCGTGGGTCCTGACTGACGGCCTCCAGGCGGAGCTGGTCTCGTAGATCTGGGTCTGGGTCTGCTGAGAGGATTAGGAAATGACGGGGGCGTGTTGTTTTCTGGAACCTTAGTTCATATGGCGTTGGGCAGGCTGGTGCGGGGGCGTCAGGAGGAGCCCACGGGCAGTGCCTACTGGGTATTACGGGCTGAATTGGGTCCCCAGGAAGATATGTTGGGGTCCTCGCCCCCAGGACCCCAGAATGTGACCTCATGTGGACACAGGGTCGTTGTGGATGTAACTAGCTACCATGAAGTCATACCGGGTGGGTGGAGCCCGCATCCGGCATGAGCGCTGTTCTTGCAGGAACGTGGCCGCGTGAAGGAGCGACACAGGGAAGCCATGTGGCGGCGAAGGCAGGGTGCCAGGCTGTGTCGGCGATTGGCAGCGGCCGCCAGAAGCTGGGAGAGGCAAGGGAGGATTTCCCTTCCGAGAGACGGTCCTGCGTCCAGAGCAGCGAGCAGCACGTTTCTGGTGTTTTCCGCCGCGTGGCCTCGGGAAGCGGGCCCTTCACGCACGCCCTGTCCTGTCCCGGGGCCCGGGGGCTGCTGGTCGTGGGAAAGACAGACCCGGAGCGCACAAGCCGAGCCGGGTCAGGCTGCTTCTCTTTCTCCACATTGGCGAGTTGTGTCACCAGGGAGCGGGATCTGAACGTGAGCCACCGTCCTGCTGAGCACACGGTCCACGGAGGGGGTCACGGCGCTCCGGGGGCGTATGCGTCCGCTCTTGGCCCTGCCTCCTGCCCGTTTGGGCCACGTGCTCCGTCTCGTGGTTTTCCCCATGATCTTTTAAAGTCTTTTTAAAGTTTATTTTGGAGAGAGAGAGGGAGAGAGAGCGTGAGTGGGGGAGGGGAAGAGAGAGAGGGAGACACAGAATCTGAAGCAGCTCTGGGCTCTGAGGTGTCAGCACCAAGCCCGACGTGGGGCTCGAACCCGCGAATCGCGAGATCATGACCTGAGCCGAAGTCGGACACTCAGCCAACCGAGCCCCCGGGCGCCCTGGTTTTCCCCATCATTACATTTTTGTCCCCAATTCCATAAATCAGAGGCTCCAATTCTACCTTTTATTCTTTTCTCGTAAAGCTGTTGCTACCGTTTTTAAAAGGTAGAATTCTACATCCGCAGGACCTTTTATTTGCTAGGAATTTTATGTGCCCTTTTATAAAAACTGCGGTCAGGTTTTTATTAGTGTTATTATGGATTCCGTCGTGTCCTGGTTACTCAGCCGGGGTTTTGAACAGTCCACTCCAGTCTGTGTTTCCTTCTCATAAGCCTTGGTATTTTTAGAATAGTTTTGCGGAGTGTGAAGTTCTTCTAGAACATGTAAGCTGTGTTGTAGCAGACACGTCTGCTTTCTGTTTACTCTGCAGTCGTGAGGAGAGTCCGTCTCCTTCTGGCAAGGCTGTGCCGGGCCAGAGCCTGCCGGGCACCGGGCACCGGGCACCGGGCAGGGGCCCGTGCATTTCCGCTGCCCGAGATGGAGCTTCGAGAGGCAGATTTTGGCTCCGAGAAGTCGTCTACTCTCAGGTGGGGTAGGAGCAAGCACACACGGCCTTTTGGCAGAACTCAGGTCTGGACTAGAGCCATTCTTATCTGAGGATAGATAAGCAGAAAATCCCCACACGGGGTCTCCCAGAATATGGTGTGCAGGGAGGTGCCCAGGAATGTGGAAGAGGAATATTCCTCTGAAAATGATTCATGGTCAAAATGAGAAAAAAGGAATTTGCAAAGACCGGTGGGGAGAAGGCGTGGCCCTGCGGATAGGAGCCCCGGTGAGGGGGAGCCGGTGTGCTGGGCAGCAAGGGGGAAGGAACGCAGGGTGAAGGCACATGGCTGAAAACGGGGGGGTCTGCGGTGTGGTTGAAATCTGTATCTGAGGCTGGAGGGAATCAAAGTGACGGCGTGGAAAATAGCGGTGCCATGGTGAACACACTAGAAGATGCCCGGAACGCAGAGTCAGCGGTGGACGTGCTGGTGGCGGGAGAGGCCAGAGACGAGAGTGGCGCCAGCCGCGTGGGGTGGGGCCTCTGAGGAAGCCACACCAGGGTCACAGACACAGTCACCAAAGCCTGATTGAAGAGCATCCTCCTGAGCAGAAAAGAGACCTGTATGTACCGAAAGGTTCATGTTTGGAGCAAAATAAATGAAACAAGGCTCCTACCATGTGCTTTCTGATAACATTTTTGGATTTCAAGATGAAAGAAAAACGTTGTGGTGGAATCCAGACAGCAGAAAATGGCCACAGCATCATCATCAAAACTCGGTCCCCAGTGGTCACCTAGGAAGAAGTGTCCTTAAGCTGCACGTGGGGTTTTGGGCAGGGCCAAGGGCGGGGCAGGGTCTGGCGTTTCAGGGGCGAAGAGGTGTTTGTGTCATGAGACTTTTATACCCAGCCGAGATGTGCTGAGGTGTGCCAAGGACACAGAGCCGTTGGAGGTTGGCCAGCTAAGCAGTATTTGCTGCTGGCCAAGAGACGAATAAAGAGTTTGGACCTGAGAAAAATCATGTACTGTGTTTTCTAAGGCAACAGCCAGACACGGAACAACGGTTGTGAGGCTGTCGACCATAGAGTTACGGATGATGTGTAACGGAATCGCCAAGACGGCCAGCCTTGAGAGGGCGGTATTTCTCGTGACAGACTGGTTAAGATTCTTTGGTTATAAGCAACAGGCAAAGAAAGGATTCTTGAATAACTTCATGAAGAACAGGAATCTGTCACATCATGAAGGGAAGAGATGACAGAGAGCTCGGGGCCTTGAGCCAGGTCAGTAGGAGACTTGTCAAAGTTACCACGTTGGAGTTTCTTTCCACTTTTTTTTGGGTTAAGTTTACTTATTTATTTCGAAAGAGAGAGGCCGAGAGGGAGAGGGAGAATCCCAGCAGGGTGTGAGCTGTCATCACAGAGCCCATGCGGAGCGGGTCTCACGAACCGGGGGATTGTGACCCGAGCTGAAGTACGTGATGGCCGCTCCCGTTTGCTTCCACCTTCTGATGCTGCGTCCCAGGCGTTATCAGAGCTGCCGCCACGGCGCCTGGGGGCTCAGTCGGTTAAGCGTCCCACTGCCGGCTTCAACTCAGGTTGTGATCGCACAGTTCGTGGGTTCCAGCCCCGCGTCGGGCTCTGTGCTGACAGCTCAGAGCCTGGAGCTGCTTCGGATTCTGTGTCTCCCTCTCTCTCTGCCCCTCCCCTGCTCATGCTGTCTCTCTCTGTCTCTCAAAAATAAATTAAAAAAAATTTAAAATAATAATAAAGCTGCTGCCACAGAGGCCAGGAGCTGGTGGTGGGTGTTCTTACAGTTGTCTCCGGCCTCTTCTATCAAGTGGCTGTTTCATGGAGGAGACTGGTCTTGGGCAGAGGGTTTGCTGAGCGTGGCTCGTGACAGGTGGCTTGTGAAGACAGTGCCTGCGACCGGCAGGTTCCGCAGGGCCACCTGAGGTGGGCAGGGGCAGCCCCTCGAGGGAGGCAGGCGGGCAGCCTCTGCCCCAAATGGAAAGGAAGCAGCCTTAGAAGCTGTTCCCCAGGGCGAGTCGCACCATTCCCGGCTGTGACGTCAGCGGGGAGAAGCAGACTCAGCCTCCGAGCTGGCGGGCCGTACGGGCGAGGGGCGGGGAAGGTCTGAGCCTCACCGCGTGTCGGCCTCTGGTGACGCATCACGGACGACTTGAAATATTAGCTGTGATGAGCACGTTACTACTTTTATAATCAGAAAATGGAAATGAACTGAGAAGGTGGCAGTGATGGAGGTGGGAACCCAGGGGGTGACTGCAGTGCAGCATCAGGTGAGGAGGCTGAGCAGACTTGGGGCCGCAGTCCCGTGGAGCACGGATACGGTGTCGTGTGGATTCGGGGGGGGGGGGGCGTGGATACTGACATCCGTGCGGATACGGTGTTTGTGCCGATGCGCCTGTACCTGTGCTGACGTGGGGGTCTATGCGGGTACAGATGTCTGTGCGGATACATTTACGTGCAGGTATGGTTGGTGTCTGGACGGATGTGGTGCCTGGACACGGACGGCGGAACGGACACGCTGTGTATGGACACGGAGGCCTGTGCGACGGGCCGGGTGGGAGCACGCACAAATGAAAAACCGCGTGGTGGGAACAGGCTTGTGCAGATCTTTCTTTTAAAATGTTTTGCGTCGATCCTGCCAAGGCTTAGAGCCACTGCTCTGCGTGTTCTCGCACCTGCTCGCTAACAAACCCCGCGGTGGCGTGTCGGCGGAGCCGGTCCCGCGCGGACCGTCTTACCATCGGTCATAACATCCGTGTGAGCAACTCCGTTGTTTCCCTTCCTTGTTGCCATTGGATGAGAGCCTTCACTCCTCACTGACGCCGCTCTTCCCTCTCTGACCGCGCAGGTCACCGCCGGAGAGCCCGCCTCGTGGATGACTTGGCCGGCGAGACGGGTCAGCGCGACCGGGAGGCCTCGTGGCCGTGTGCCCGCGCCCCCTGCTGCTGTCCGTGTATGTGTCCGCGCAGCGTGGGGGCTCCTTGGGGCTGGTGTTGACGTGGACCTCGTGAGCCGTTGTGAACTGCCTACAGGCGTGCACGCCGCCAGCAATGAGCTCCCAAAGCCATCCAGGTAAGGCGGGCCCTTTGTTCCGGGCGGACGGCGGGGCTCTCCTTCGGAGGGGGGCCGCGGGGCTGCCGCCGGCTCGGTGCCCAGTGCAGGGTGGATTGTGGGTCCTGCACCCTCAGTGGCTCGGGGTCGTGTCTTTGGCTTTGATTTGCACGAGGCCAAGATGGCGTGTGGTTTCCACTGATGGCGGGAGAGGAGGCTTGTGATTAGCAAGATGCCGTTGAGCCCAGTCTGCGATTTGGAGAGTCAGTTCCTCATCCAGGATCTTCGCTTTTGAGGGGATTCTTTTGGGCTAGCGTGCCTCTGTGATGGGGTGTCTGGGCTGGGCCTGGGGTGCAGCACCCCACCTGCACCCTTCTCTGTGGCCACGGCATTCGCTGCTGGTGCTGGGCGTCGTATTGGGCACTGCACAGAGCAGCTGGCTTGCACAGGGTCTCACGGACCCTAAAGATCTCCGCCCTGGAGGGAAGAAGTGACGTGTCTGAGGCCACAGAGCTCGTCAGGGACAGGATGGGTGGGAGCCCCATTTGTGGGCTCTTAGCTTCAGAAGGGTGACACGGGACGTGCAGTTAGGAGTTCGAGTTCTCCCCTTGCGGAGCCACAGCGCGCATGCCTGCGTAAAGCCCGCGGTGCTGTCTTGTCCTGCCCGCCGGGCTGGCCCCCTGCAGAGCCGGCACGGCCTGCCACCCCGCCTGCTGCCTCTTCCAGGGCTTTGAGGGCACTGCGAGTTCGGTTCTGCCCTCCATCCTCACGAGAGGGCACGTGGGGCTCGCCCCGACGGGCGCGAAGTGTGCCTGTGGCACCCACAGCTCTCTCCGCGTGCCTCAGGGCTTGGCCCCGGAGAGTGGAGGTGGGCGCTTAGGGTCTGGGCCTTCTTCCCCTTCGGGGCCGCTCTGGAACATTCTCACGCCTTCCCTTGGCTCTGACTGGGGTCGTCAGAAGCTTCAGAGAGCAGGATTCCCGGCTATATTTAGATATGAAAGCTTTATTGATTCAAATTGTTCGTGTATCGATTGCTCTAGAGCAGAAGACAAAGTTAAGAAGTCGGGATCAAAGCGTATGGAGTCCACGCTGAGCGGGGCCCGGCCCCCCTCCCGCTCAGCCAGCCGCCGCTGTCGGGTCGGGGGCGTGCCTTGTCCCTGCGTGCACGCTTGGAGGGGTGTGTGCGCAAACCCTTTACAGGAGTGTAATCCTTCCGTATGTGGGCTTCTGTGTTCCCTTTCCCATTTTTAACGTATTATGAGCATCTTTTGATGTTGGTGTGTATATAAGTCTTATTTTTGATAGCTTATAGATGGACATCCAGGCGGCTGTAGCACAATTTAGAACACCCCCAAATGGGCATCAGATAATTATTTTACATCTATTTTGTATGGACGCTTCTGCCAGTTGTCTGCCTTGGATCAGATCCAAGAAGTAGAATGGCGAGGTCGGGGGCATGAACTTCGGACCCTGGCCCAGAAACGGTCTTAACGTGCCTCCTTCGTTGCGGTTTATGAGCACAGAGTTTTCTTGTCTTCATCGGGCCCAGCACTCGGTAGGTTCTTGTTGTCAGTGTGCTGGGGGAGATGATTGTTTGAGTTCACACCCCGGTGCCCGTGGGGGAGCACGTCTGTGTGTGGGCGTGGCCAGCGCCGGTGCGGGCCGCTCACGCGTTTGGAGAGCAAGAACACTCTTTTGTTCCTTTTTTTGTGTCTGGAGGAGTCTGCGTGTGTGTGAAGTTTTCTCATGCACGCGCAGCGGGTGCTTACACCCCGGAGTGTAGGTGGCCTTTCTCTGCGTGCTGTCCGTGCACATGAACCGCATCGGGCGAGGTAAACCAGCGTGGCCTCACTCCTTGAAGCTTGGTTTCTACAAAATGTGGGGTTTTCTCTTGCGGTTGTAGTTTCCAATATTCTTTGTGCGTTACTGACCATTTTGTGCCTTAAATATTTCGGCGTGTTTCTCTGTGCCTGGAAGTTACTGGCGGTCTCCTGATAGCTCAGTGCCTGTGACAGAATATACGGTAGTTCTGTTTAACGTTGCTCTGCCGAAATGCTTGTTAAAATTTTTTTTAACGTTTATTCATTTTTGAGAGAGAGAGAGAGAGAGAGACAATGCGAGTGGAGAAGGGGAAAAGAGAGAGAAACACACAGAATCCGAAGCAGCTCCAGGCTCCAAGCCATCAGCACAGAGCCTGATGTGGGGCTCGAACTCACAAACTGCGAGATCTTGACCTGAGCTCAACCAACCGAGCCCCCAGGCGCCCCGACAAGGTTATTGTGTCTCCTAAAAGCAGCCCTGCCCTTGGCTTCTCTAGCTGACAGACGTGTCTTAACCTTCCAGTTCCGCTCCCCAAATGGCAGAGTTCTCTTTCCAAGAGCCGTTGCCTTTTACGTGGAGAATCCGTCCGTGGATGTTTATTGCAGTCGTGCCCTGTCGATGGTGTGTGCCATGTCGCCCGCTGACCCATCATCTCTGTCCCTCTCAGAGGCTCGGGTGGCTGGGGTGGCGTGGGCAGGGCCGCGCTGCGGGCCCAGGCCTCCCTGCTCCCTACTGTGTCGGTGCGGACGTCCACTGTGTGTAGGGGGCCGGGGCCCCAGGGGGGTCCCCCCTTGTCCCGGCGCGGTCGGGCATGCTGGCCGGCTGTCAGCTGCCCTGCCGCCTCCGGCGCCGCGTCGGCCTGTGAGTGGGCCGAGCGGGGACTGTCCTTCCTGTGGTCCCGTCCCCCGCGATTTGGACGTTCCAGGAAGTACCCCGAGTTTCTTCCCACTCGAGGCTGCTGTTTTCTCATTGCCCAGCTTTACTATAAATGCTTTCGTGTTTTTATTTATGTCATTTTCAGTGGATTTACGGGAGGGAGGGCTGCTGTTTTGAATGGGGTGCATCTAGGAGTTCTCTGTCGCTTCCCTTGGACCCGAGGGGCCGCGTCCTGTCCCTGTGCCAGCACCGCCTGGCGGCGCTGGCTTCCGGCTGTGCCCGCCCCGCCGTGCTCCCATGTGGCCCAGCCGGGGCCCAGCTGCCTTTGGTCCCCCCTCTTCATACTTGGCGGTGTGAGTCGGCTGTGCCCCGATGACAGAACGACCGTCTTGTTTGATGTGTGTAATTTTTCTCTTCCCTGTTTTTCTCTAAAACTCCCTCTGGTGCCGGGTGAGGCATGCGTTATGATTTTATTGCTGTTCTTTCTGAACTTTGCCAGAGCCGGGCCCTGGTCCTCTGACGTCAAACTCTTAGCTCTTGGGGTTTTATTGCTCTGAATAACTATTCCTAACGATGTGAGCAGCCCGGGGAAGGGCCTGGTCAGCCAGCCTACGAGGGCTCCTCTTTGATAGTAAGCGGAACAGAACAGGCCCCGAAACGCCCCGTGTCTTGCCTAACCCGGCGCCCCGGACTTTCCCCGGGGGGGATGTGCCGGGCGGGTCCGCACGGGCGGCGCCGTGGGGCCCGGGGCGCGCGCCTCGGGGTGAGTCCCGCTCCTGCGCCGCGGACGGATGCGCGCGGGGTCTCCGAGCGGGACGAGCAGAGTCTCCTTGTCCCCTGCCCTCCCTGTGCATCTCAGGGGCCCTGGCAGAGTCCCGGGGACCTGTGTGTGGTCCTCCAGGCCGTGCCCTTGATCGGGAACTGGTCGAGCAGGACTGGGAGCGAGTAATTCAAGCGCCGTATCTCTCTCTGTGTCTTAGAAAAGGGTGTAGAGTGTTTAGTTAAAAGCAGAATAACTATTTTGAGGAAAACGCGTGTATGTAAGTAAGGTCAGTGTTTTAATTTGGGCCATTCTTTGATTTCTTAATATTTTGTTCAGCGTGAAATACCCCATCCACATAAAAGCAGCCAAGAAGTCTGTTGTCAACAGTATCTGAGTGATTAGTGAGTTTCGACATGGCCTGATTTCTCCGAACTGTCATAAAGTTTTAATCCTGAAGGCCTCCCGGACGGGGCTCTGCCTCTGGCGGGTCTGAGCCGGGGCTCTGGGAGTCTTCCGTCTGTCTGCACACTCTGGCGTCCTCCGTTTGATCCTGAACCTGCTAGTTTCTGCCGGTTTGGCGGCCAGGGCTGTTACATTTTAATACAGGAATGATCTCAGAAAGGAGCATTTGTATGTCCCTGAAGTCATGCTTTGCAACGATTGCATGTCTCAGGAATATAGCAAAGTTTTTTTTTTTTTTTTTTTTTTTAAAGTTTATTTATTTTTGAGACAGACAGAGCATGAGCAGGGGAGGGGCAGAGAGAGAGGGAGGGAGACACAGAACTGGAAGCAGCTCCAGGCTCTGAGCTGTCAGCACAGAGCCCGACGCAGGGCTAGAACCCACAAACCGTGAGATCATGACCTGAGCTGAAGTCGGATGCTTAACTGACTGAGCCCTCTGGGCACCCCTGCAGAGTTTTGAGGGGAGGAAATGGATTTTGCGGACGTGTAAGGAACACAGAGGAGGACACGGGTTCGGAGCTGCTGGCCACAGGCGGACCCTGTGCAGGGCCCTGTGCCGCCAGAGACGAGTGCGGAACCTGGGAGTCGGGAGCGGCCTTCAGCACGAACCGGGGAAGCCCAGGCCCAGGCTCTCCGGAGCCGCGCTGTGCCGCCGGCCGACAGGAGCCCCGCCGCGCAGGTCGGGGGCCGGGGCCGCGGGGAGCAGCCGGTGACGGCTGGGCAGAGCTTCTTCATGACCTTCGATGAAGGTGGTGGTGGACCTGGGGGAGGCCGGGGGCCGCAAGGCTGGGCCCCCAGGACACAGCGCTGTGGGGGGGGGGAACCCAAACCAGTTCCCGACAAGGGCCGGATCCAGGTGTTTCATGGAGGGGCCAGCTGCTTGTCGGACGGGAGGTGCCGGCGCCCCGTGCCCCGCGGTCCTCTGCTCTCAGGGGCGGCGCTCAGGTAGCCGGTGAGGCTCGGGCCCCGCCGGGCGCCCCCAGGCCCTGCCCGAGCGCCCCGCGCCGGCATCTGCGGCTCCTGAGCCGCCACCGTCCCCGGTCCCCGCTGCTGTCATTATCTGGGATCTCAATCAGTCAAGGTTTGTTCTGGAAACGAGGGAGACATAACGACTTCTTTTTTCAACCTACTTTTTTTTTTTTTTTTAAATCCTCAAATTGTGTTTTGTCTTTTAAAAATCACGGATACTCAGTCGTTATGAAGAGCTCAGAAAATTCACTGTCAATGGAGCATTGATGGTTTGTTTTGGCAATTCTCTGGAAATTCTTATACAGTGAGCGGAACATGTGCATTTGTGTGCCTTTTTTTCAAAGCCACCATTGTCGAGATGCAAATTCCCGAGTTCTGAGACGCTGAATGTTGGATGATTAATGATATTGAAGTTTAAGAATGAACCCGCGGTATGTATTTGACATGGAAAACCCAGCGCGGGCATGATTGGGAGCCAGTGAGCGGCGCGCAGCCCGCCAGAGGGCCGGGGCGGGGCCGGCCGGCAGGAGCGGGGCCCCTCGCGCTCCCGGTCAAGGCCCGGCCTCTCTCAGGAGGCCGGAAGGAGCGGGTCCCCTCGCGCTCCCGGTCAAGGCCCGGCCTCTCTCAGGAGCCGGCAGGAGCGGGGCCCCTCGCGCTCCCGGTCAAGGCCCGGCCTCTCTCAGGAGGCCGGCAGGAGCGGCGTCTTCGTTGGGGATCGAGCGTCTCGGCTCTCACGTCTGTTTCGCACAGCTGCCCCGTGACGTGAGCCGGACGCCGTGGTTCCTGTCCTGCCGACGAGGACACGGGTGTTTGCTGCTGCCCCGGGCTCAGCCTGCTGTCAGCCAGCCGACCCGAGGCCGGCCCGGAACCGGGCTCGGGCACCCGCCCTGGAGGGCCGTGCGCGCTGGACCGGGTCGGGCGTGGACGCTGCCGCCTTGCCTGGGGCGCCCGGGCCAGGGTGAGAGGGGGTGGGTGGGGGCACGGGGGCTGCAGGAGGGGCGTGCGGGGTCGGGACAGGGGGCTCACCTGCCCGGATCTGGCACGGGGGGGGTGGGCCAAGGCGCCTGGAGGTGACAGCCTGGCGTGGTGCGGGCAGGAGATGGAAGCGGAGAGGTGGGCGTGGGGGTGGGCTCTCGGGCAGGGGGGCGGCAACCCCGTCCCCTTGGTTCCAAGACCCTGCCGGCGCGGAGAAGGGGTCAGGGTCCGAGTCTCGTGACCCTGAGCACCGCGCTCCCTCCTGGGACACACTCTTCGTGGTCTGTCCCTTTAAACGAGCGTGGTCTTGCCGCGGCTGACTGGGCTTTGGTGTCGCTTGCGAGGTGTCTGAAGTGTACTTCTGAGCTTGTCTTTGCCGGTCCTGAGAGCCCGGGCCTGGGTCCGGCTGGGTGGCTGGCGGACCAGGTTCCTGGGGAGATCTGGGTTGGAGCTTTTCAGTTTACTGCCACCTCAGGGCCTTTTATTTGCAGGGCCCCTGGGTAGCTCAGTCAGTTAAGCAACTGACTCTTGATTTCAGCTCAGGTCATGGTCCCAGGGTCGTGGCATGGAGCCCGCTTCAGACTCTCCCTTTCCGTCTCTCTCTGCCCCTCCCCTGCTTGTGTGCTCTCTCTCTCTCTCTCTCTCAAAATAAATAAATAAATGAATAAACAAACTGTAAAAACAAGGAGACTTTTCTTTGCTTATTTCACGAGGACATGATAAAAAATAGTCGTTTTTAAAGATAACGATTAAGAAAAATTCAAATCTAAAACAAACTTTTGGAAACATCTCAGCTTTGTGTTTTTAGGTAGGTTTGCTTTTAGCCGGTCCATCAGTTAGGATATTGGGATTATCGGCTTTTACAGGGGGACCAGCAGCGTCCGGTGGAGGGAGACCTCTGTTCTGTGTGCGTCCCTCCCATCCTCCCCTTTCTGCAGAACCAGTGGACAGAGACGCTCTGCCTGTCGCGGACTCGGGGCCCTGCCGGCGGGAGCCTGGTCCCCAGGACAGCGGCCCTCACGGGGCGCCAGTGAGGCGGCTGCTCCCCCGAGGGCCGGTTTGGACTCCGGCTCCGGGTCCTCTCAGGGTCATGAACCCCGACGTTCCAGGGCGGCCTCTGTCCTGTTGGGCTTCAGGCCCCTGCCGCCGTCGGGCCTTACTGCTCCCCCCTTCGCCAGTGCTCCTGCCGCTCTTCCTGAGTGCTCTGACCCTTCCTTTTAGGCTTGGACCTGGAACGTTCCATGCTGAAGTGCTTCAGGGATTTTATCATGAAAAACACTGTTCAACATCACAGCCATTTTCTCACTTTTACTGAACAGTATCCTCTGGAAAGGTAGTAGGTGAGACTTGTTAAAAGTATTATGATTTTTTAATGATTTTTTTAAAGTTTATTTATTCTGAGAGAGAGAGTGAGTGGGGGAGGGGCAGGGAGGGGAGAGACCGAAACCCAAGCAGGCTCCATGCTGTCAGCGAGGAGCCTGACACGGGGCTCAGACCCACCAACTGTGAGATCATGACCTGAGCTGAAACCAAGGGCAGGACGCTGAACTGACCGAGCCACCCATGCACCCTAGAAAAATGACGACGGTTTTTAAAATAAAATACATAGATGTCTTACGTCTAAGAGCCCCATTTCAAATAGCGTTTGGGAAGAAATTGGTACAGACGGTCGGAGCACCTTGATGGTAAGTGTTTCGGGTCACCGACGGGGGGTGTGGTTTCTGCAGGAGACGACCCCGCACGGCTCACGCGGGCCCCGCCACCCCGTGCGCAGCGCCCGTGTTCAGGGCACCTTTGTCCGCGGTGAGCCCTCGTCCTCAGCTTCCCTGGGGACCTTTTGCCGAGGGCGGCTGGTGGTGCGCTTTTTAACATTTTAAACTCCTGGGCCATCTTCTGGAAGCTTGCTCCTTGGGACCTGGGTGCCGAGGTCTGGAGCCCCGAGGGAACCTGGCATCTTAACAGCTAGACTCTAAGGTGATTGATCCGCTTGCACTCAGGGCCAAAGCTTGTTTCTTTCCAAGTGTGTCAGAATTTTCCTGGGAAATCCTTTGTAGAAAGTGGGCTTTTATTAGCCCCGTGTTTCTCACTGACGTGCTGGTTCCGTGGGTCTGCTGTGAGACGCTGTTGGGACTCCAGAGAACCCCTCGGGGTCTCTTCTCACCCGACAGAGGCTTTCTAGACGCGGTTCGGGGAGCCCTCCTGCGCCGGCTCACGCCTGTTACGGTGAAGGTGCGCAGTGGGAATGCTCCGTCCAGGGCGGGCCGGCCTCGTGTGCGGGGCTCTCCCCGCGCCCCATGCTCACGGTCACGTTGTTAGCCCAGATCAGGGGCGGACTGGCCGATTCATAAAGCCCCGTCTCCCCACCGAGGTCCGACATACAGAACACAGACCTGCGTCCCCTTATTTTCTGCTGTTTGCTTCTGCTCGACAAGCCGCGTGGCCCGTGCTGGCCTTGCGGGAACACCCTCGGTCTCCGCCCACTGGCTGCTGTATTTCAGTGTCCCAGGTGGATCAGGGCAGGGAGCAAGGCAGGCTAGTGGATTTCTTTCTTAGGTACGAGTAGTCAGAACGAGCTTCTAGAAAGTTTGAGACAGCGCTGGGGAACTGGAGAGCTGGGAGGCAGAGATTTTCGTTGGGAGCAGTCACATTGTCCATCTGCTCTTATGTCTCTCTGTGACGTGGTCCCTTTGGCGACCCCGCGGTCGTCAGGGCCGTTTTGTGCAACATTGTGTCTCCCTGTATTGGTGTGCAAGGGTGGGTGGGACCGTGTCCACACGGGCGGGTGAGGGGCACAGGGCAGCCTCCCCGCGGCCGGCACAGACCTGGTTCTCGGGGGGGTCGGGGGCGCCCGGCCTGGAGGGAGCAGCAGTGCCTGGCGGGGGATGAGCCAGAGCCCGGGGCTGGGAGGGCACGTGCCCTCTCGGCTGCAGGGACCGTCCCAGCCCGGCCGCGCTGGGGAGGGGAGTGTTTGTGGGTGTCCTTACATCTTCTGATGTTACGTGGGCCCCGTGACACGTGGATTGGTGGATGGTTCGCACGAGTGTGGCCTGCACCCCTACTGCTGCTCCTGAGGAGGTGGCCGTTCCTATCCTGTCCCAGCAGACTTTGGGACACCGGCCTCTGCGTGGGTGACGCTATGACGAGTCTGCCCTGGCCGAGGGATGTTTCAAACCTGAGTACCGTCCACGAGCAGAAAAATGCAATTTGGATCTTTCTTGACTTGCGAAAGTTTCCCGAAAGAACATCATTTTAGCATTTCTCAATATTTCCAGTTCTGAAATATTGGGGGCTGGGCAGGGGGAGGGACAGGGTGAGCCGCAGGGCAGAGGCCGCTCTGTGCCCACGGCTCCCGTGCCCGTCGCGCCCCCTCTGCCGGCCCCGGCGCCCCCTCACGGTGGGGCTGTGCCGCCCCCTCCGGGCCCTGGCCCCGCGGAAGCGCTGGCGGCTATGGTTGTGGCCTTCAGGCCACGCCTGCGTCGTGGTGTCCTAGAGGGTGGCGGGATGGCCGACAGATGGTGACAACAGGGGATCTTGTCCTTCCCCCTGGAGAGGCCTCGGCAGGGCCACCGGGTGCAGGGCTCCCGGGAGGGCGGCCCTGTATTTACAGTTGAGAGTGGACCCTACAACGATGGACGCGGCGGGCCTGCCGCGTGTGGGGATGGCGTCCTCCTTCTCCCCTGGAGTCTGGGTCCGGGAGGGCGGCCGGCCGGCTGGGCAGGACAAGGGGAGCGATGCAGGCAGTGTGTGTGACGGGACCGGCACGCGGCCTGTGCCACGTTCCTCGGCCGAGCACGAGGGAACATCCGTGTCCAGTGGATGTGCGTCCTGTGCCACACCGGCCTGCCCCCTGGCACTGTCCGGGCCGTCACACACGAGGACGGTCTGAGCACTGTCACGGCCAAGAGCAGCCCTTGGGGACCGGATGCCTGGGTGCCACGTGTGACCCCGGCTCGGCCCCTGGGGGAAACTGAGGCGCTCTGAGCCGGCGCTCGTATCTGAGCGTCCGTGCGCCGTGACTGGTGCTCCCAGCAGCGTGGGGTCCCCCTGACAGGGCAGGGGCTGCACGTGGGGCCCACACGTGTCTTAGACCTTCTCCCTCGGTTGTCTGTGTGTCTTAGTGGTCCTTTTGTAGTTCCCGTTCCTTAGTGGTCTTTGCTTCATTCGGGATGGTTCCTTCAGGTCTCCTTTCCGGGTCACTAATTTTCTTACCAGTTCTATTAAATGTGCTATTAAACTCATTCAAATTTTAATTTTAATAATTATCAATTCTGTTAGTTTATTTCTTCAACATATTAAACTGATTTCGTGTTATTTGATGGATAATATCCGAGGATTCTGTGGGTCCCGATTCTTCTGTCCGTGTCTTCTGCTGACTCACAGTGTCTAGTTTCCTCGCACGGCGCGGGAGCGGGCGAGTCGTCTTCCCTTTGTGGCGCCGCCCGCTTCCTTACTCTTTGTGATGGCTGTCCATGGCCACAGTGTCGCTCATCGGATTGGTCACTGGTGGCAGGCGTGGCCGCGTCTTCCTGTCATGGCTGCTGTGAACCGTGCGGCGTCTGGAGAGCCTGCTCCCAAGCCAGCTTCTCCCTCAAGGGTCCCAGGCCCCTGCGGAGCGCGCCGCGGCCGCCAGCCTGCTGGGTTCGCACGCCGGGACACCGCACGTGGCGTGCAGTCCAGGAGCGGAGCTGGCCAGCCCCCAGCCGCCCCCTGCGCCCCTGCTGCCTCGCTCCCGACACCCCGGATTCGTTTTCCTCTCTCTGAACTTTCTGTCAACACGGTCGTCAGACATGGACTCTTTCCGTCTGGCTTCTTTCACTCGACAGCGGCTGTGGTTCGCTTCCGTGGGTGTGCGGCCTTCCCCCGAGTGGACACGCCACGCGGCAGGCGTGGGGGGCTCAGGGCTGGTTCCCGGTTTGGGGCCCTCACTGGAGCGCTCCTGCGGCGTCGTCGGGGCGGCTGTCGGTCCTCGTTAAGTACGCGCTTCTGCTAAGACATGGGGGTGCCCATCGGTTTTCTCAAGCGACCCAAGCCGCTTACGCGCTGGTGCGCAGGACGCCGGCCCTGCCCCTGCCATGCTCGGAGGTGCTGTCCCCTCTCAGCGGGGTCCGCACCCCTGATGGCCCAG
The DNA here is from genome assembly GCA_004023785.1 of Mungos mungo. NCBI lineage: Eukaryota > Metazoa > Chordata > Mammalia > Carnivora > Herpestidae > Mungos > Mungos mungo. The sequence goes on along the minus strand of PISW01006445.1, from coordinate 31,326 downwards.
GGCGCCGAGAGCAGCTCTCCGTGTGCACGGGCCCCTGGGTGCCCACCCGGTGAGGTGCCTGGGTGGGTCTCCTGCTCATTAAAAAATTGTGTTGTCTTTTTTTTTCTGACTGGTTTGTAGGAGTTACTTATATAGATGAGTTTCTCACCAGTGATTTTCTTGGCTGTTTTCTCCCTTAATTATTTTTTTTGGGGTGAACAGAGTTTCTTTAACACAGTCCTAAGTTTATTGGTGGTTTTGTTTATGCCCACTTGAAGGTCATAGAGATGCTCTGTAGTATTTTCTGGAAGCCTCGTTGCTTTATCACTCACAGTTAGGTGTACGGCCAACCTGGAATTGATTTTTTTTTTTACGTTGAGAGAGAGAGAGTGTGAAGGGTGGGGGGGGACGGAATCCTAAGCAGGTTCCACACTCAGTGCGGAGCCCGATGCGGGGCTCAGTTTCATGAACTGAGAGATCATGACCTGAGCTGAAATCAAGAGTTGGATGCTTAACGGACTACTGAGCCACGCAGGCGGCCCTGGAATCGATATTTATTTATTTTTTTAAATATTTATTTTTGAGAGAGAGAGAGACAGAGAGTAAGTAGGTCAGGACAGAGAGAGAAGGACACACGGAATCTGAAGCGGGCTCCAGGCTCTGAGCTGTCAGCACAGAGCCGGACACGGGGCTCGAACCCACAAACCATGAGATCATGACCTGAGCCGAAGCTGGACGCTTACCCGACTGAGCCACCCAGGCACCCCTGGAATTGATTTTTAAGAAGAATGTAATGTGAGGTGGTAATTGGCAGTTACTTTTTGGAACTGGACATTCATTTGGCCCAAAAGATTGATTTGAAAGATTCATCCTTTCTCCACTTCCCTGCCGTTTCCATCCTGCCCTCCGCTGGGAATGTGTGTGAATCTAGGTCTGTTTCTGGAGTTTATTCTGGCGTCTGTGTGCCAGCACAGTGTCGTCCTGCTAGTCGCAGCTTCGTGATCGGTCCTCCTGCCGGTCCTCTGTGTCCTCCAACTTCTGGTCGTTTTAAACCTCGTCGTGGTCCTTCTCAGCTCCTGGCCTTTCCTTCCGACTTAAAATCAGCTGCTCCATTTCAGCCGGCTACCACTGTGATCTCCTTTGAGATTACATTGATTGGCCTTAAGATCAGCTTGTTTCAAACCTTCCAGTCCATGAATATGATGTATCTTTTGTTTATTGGGGTTGTCTTTAATTTCTTCAGTCACATTTTATAGTTTTCACGATAGAGGTCTTTTTTAAAATTTTTAATGTTTTTTTATTTTAGAGAGAGAGAGAGACAGAGTGCAAGCAGGGGAGGGGCAGAGAGAGAGGGAGACACAGAATTCAAACAGGCTCCAGGTTCCGAGCTGTCAGCACAGAGCCTGACGCAGAGCTCGAACTCAAGAACCATGAGATCATGACCTGAGCTGAAGTCGGATGCTCAACTGACTGAGCCACCCAGGCACCTCAATTTCATTTCTCTTGTTAGATTTACTTTTTTTTTTTTAATGCTGCTTTGTTTTTAAAACTTTATTTTTTTGCTTGTGTGTTTGTATTTAGAAATTGATGTTTGTGTAGATACCTTGTCTCTAGACCACTTACAGAGTTTGCCTCGTATTCTACTGGTTTATCTATAGATTCTTTCTGGCTTTTTGTGTGTGCTGCCTGTGGACAGTGAATGTGTTATTTCTTCTTTGCTCATTTTTAAAGCTTTTTCTTGTGCCGCTGCACTGTCTGGGGCCTTCGGTTAGGTGGTGAACAGAACGGGTGGTTGTGGGCATGGCTGTCTTGTTTAATAATCAAGGGGAAAATGTCCAGCATTTCATCACTACGTACGAAGTGCGGGGTCGGCTTGCGGGGTGGACTTCACCACAGGAGTGCATTTCTCTCCTGTTCTCGGTCTGCTGGGTGTATCTCCGAAGTAGGTGTGCAGATATCAGGTTAAACCGCAGTAGGGTGCGGACATTTGGTCCGTTTCTAGTCTGCAGAATGGCTCTTTTGACTTAGCGCACTAGATTTTTTTTGCATCCATTAATCATGAACTTGTTTCTTTTGCTTGATTCACGTGGTGAATTTTCTCAGTCGAGCTGCGAATGGTAAGCCTTACATGTGTTAATAAATTCGACTTTGATTTTAATGTATCCTCCTTCTACACTGCTGGATTTGTTTTGCTTATATTTGGCTTAATTTCTTTCATGAGGGAAATTGACCTGTGATTTTCTTTTCTTGAAATAGCCTTGACGTCAAGGCCATGCCAGCCGCGCAAAGTGTGGTGAGCCCTGCCTTTTTGTCTCATCCTGGGAGAGTTTTTCCCGTTTTAGGCGTGCTGGGCCACGTCTGGTATTTTTGTTCTCTTTAAATTTCTGTTCTTCCTTAAATTTTTTTAACCAGCCATCTAAAAATATAAAGACCAGGCTTTCTTACCGGGTTATGCAAAGTCGGGGTGCGGGCTGAGGATGGCTTGCGGGCCGCAGTTTGCTGACCGCCGTCAGATTCTCCTGAGGAGTTTACGTAAGGTTGATGTTATTTGGAAGAAGGTACTGGAAGCCCTGGTGTTCTCTCGGTCTAAGAACCTGTTTTCTTTGTAAGAACCTTTGTCAATCGCGCCCTCAGCTGACACAGGACTCTTCAGAGTTTCTGGTTTTTCTCGTGTCAGTTTTAAGGTGTTTGGTGTTTCCTCAGAAATTTTTTCATTCCATCTGAATTTTCAAACGTATAGCATTTCAATACTTCGGCATTATCTTTGCAACGTTTTAAAGTTTTGTAGCCACCTCTCCTTTTTTGATTCTTTATATTGTTGTTTTTTCTCTTATTTTTTTCATTGCATTTGCCTAGGATATTACTTTTCGGCTGCCGTGTTTAATTCTCTTGATTATCTCTACTGGAGTAAAAAATCGATTTCTGCTCTTCCCATTGCTTCCTTTTATTCTTTGTATTTAGTTTGCTATGTTGTCTTGTTTTATTTTTAATGAAGTAGTTAGGTCCATGAGGTTTTTTTTTTTTTCCAGACGTTCTTTTGTAATCCATGGATGTAAGGCTGTAATTTTAACTATATGGCTTTAGCAGGATTGCACAAGCGTTTTGGTGTGTGATTTTTTATTGTAATTCAGCTTAGAATAATCTCTAAGTTCTCTTTGGATTTCTTCTTTGACGCGGGGGTTATTTAAGGAAATACTTCTTCATTTTACCCTTTCGTGATTTCTCAGCGCCTTGGTTTTGTTGTTGATTTCTAGTTGAATTTCCCTTCGGTTGCTGAGTTTCCTGTGTATGAGTTCAATTGTTGGAAATTCCTTGAGCTTTGCTTTGCCGCTTTCTGGTCGATGTTGTCCATGTTTCGTGTATGTGCGCAGAGAGTGTGCCAGGCACGACTTGACCCTCTAGGTCGCTGTCGGGCGCCTCCAGCTCGCTGCTGGCGGTGCTCGGCCCCCCGCCCCCTCCACTGGTCTGTGCCCCCCTTCCGGGCCGGTGCTGTGAGTGGTGTTTGGAGCCCCTGCTGGAATCGCGGGTTAGTGGGCTCCCTCCTTTTGGTTCAGTCTGCTGCTTTTGAATATTTTGGAACTATTTTAAGCCTATGCAGATTTAGAATTTTACACTTTCTCGTTGGAATAACCATTTTATTTTTGTGAAATGTCTGATTTCAGTGTCCGCGAGGGCCAGCCTGGCTCCCCTGGTCTTTGCTCCGGGTCTGCCAGGAGTCCTCCCTGTCACTCCCGGTCCCTTCCTCGGGGCCTTCAGGGTCCCCTCCACCTTGGCAGGCACTGACCCCCTTTCCTTTCCCCAGAGTCTGCTCAGCTCTGCACACTCCGGGCGGGGGCTTCCGTGCGAGCACAGCCTTGGGGGAGACCCGGGCTCCCGGACGCCCCCCCGCCTCCGCTTTCTTCCTCTCACGTGCTGGCCCTGCAGTCCTTGCGGCCTTGGTCGCGCTCTGACCCGTGAAGGGAGCACCGTCATGGGGTGTGCAGGGATCCAGTGTGTCAGCCCCCCGGCCTTGGCCTTGGCCGAGAGGCGCGTGTGCTGGCGGCAAGTCTGCCGTGGGCGGGGGGGGGGGGGTTCCGTGTCAGTGCTGGCAGCATGTCCAGTGTCACCGTCAAGGTGTGTATCTCTGCCCGTCCGCGCTCATTCTTAGTCAGGTTTCCCAGGTGACTGAGCGGCTGCGTCGATCTTCAGGTTGTGGCGAGACAGCTGCGGGCTGCGTTTTCCAGTGACTGGGATGTCCCTGCGTGTGAGCTGCTGTCACAGCGCTCATTCAGGTATTTCGTGAGCGGGTCTCTGTCACACCGTGTCAGCGGTGACGTCTCCCGGATCTGAGCGCACCGTGCGCTCCGGGATGCTTCCTGCCAGCCTGCCCTCCACCGAGTTGTTTTTTTCCCCCCGTGTAGATGAAGAATTCATCCTGGAGCAGGTCTGGGAGAGGATTTGTAGGACTCTGCTTCTCACGTCATGACTGGGCCGGCAGCGGCTTTCTCTCCGGACGGAGTGCATATGTCACTCGGTCTCTTGGCCTCGTTTTCGTCCTGCGTCGAGCCGGGGGCTGTACTCAGTGAGGCCTTCATCCCTCCCACCCCGAGATTCTGTGATCCTCACGTTCAAGGGGAAGGCAAGGCCAGAGAGGCTGGAAGTGGGCCGGAAGCGGGCACGTTTTAATCCTGGGGCGTTGGAGGGTAACACAGCTTCTCTTTTTCAATGATTGTTTGTAGCGGGGGAGGGGGGGGCTTGGGGTGACTATTTTTCCACATTAAAATTTACCCTTTCTGTTTTGTAACTCATGCATTTCATACAACATAGTTAGGTCATAAATGCCATGTTTGGTACATTGCATTTGGAAGCACGTTTTATTCACGTAGACACTAATTTAAGTCATTTAAAAATAAATATGATTTATTTACAAGTCGAATCATGGAGTGCCTACTTTGAAGGAAGCCAGCCTTTTCTTCTCCCTGCAGGGGTGAGGCTTTCGAACCAGAAGGGCATCTTGGCAATGCGGGAAGACGGTTTTCCGGAGTGTGCCTTCCCCTTAGGGAGAACCGAACCCGCACAGCGTGAAGTCAGGCTGGCCTGCAAACGCTCGGCGCTCTGTAGGGGCCGCGGTGGGCTGACTGCGTGCCGACGGAGAGCAGGAGTCGGAGCGGCGGGAGGGGACAGTGGTCATCGAGGCCGGGCCTGGGCATCGCTGCCCGGCTGCCCTTCTGCCCAGTGCCTTCTGTGGCCCCCGATGCCCCGGACTGGCGCCCAGGCCTGTGTCCAGGCAGCTGGCAGGCGTCACCGGTGTCCTCAGTCGGGCCTTCGTGGCCAGGTGGGCTCGGCGGCGGCCCCTCGCTGCGCCTGATCGTGCGCGGTGCCTCCCCTTGGACTCGGGCCCTTCGGAGCATGGGCCGTGGACCTGCCCCTCCTGTGGTGCCTTGGGGTGCCTCAGTCAGGGAATAGTCACCCCTGCGACCATGCCCCTGCCTGTGGCCTGGGGTGTCACAACCTGCACCTGTCCCGCCTCCCTCGCTCTGCTGCCGGTGCCCATGGTGGTGACCTCGTGCCTCGGGGGCCTCTCTTGAGGAGCTGGGAGTCAGTGGCTCACCCTCCCTGAGGGATGGTCCTGTGCGTGCCCTTTGCGAGCCTGGGGTGACACTCCAGGAGGTCTCGGCATGACAGGAGCGCCTGTCCCAGGGCTGCCCCTTCTCAGTGTCCTCACCGCCAGCATCGTGAAGCAAGAGGGAAGGTGTGGGGGGTCCAGAGTCGGGGCCACTCCCAGTTCCCTGCCTCAGTTTCCACCCCTTGCTCTCCATGTGCTGCTTCTGTAGGCGGACCACCCGGCCTCGGCCCCCAGCCCCTCCCCAGGGGCATAGAGCCCCTCCTTCTGGGCTCGGTTTCCCTCTCTGGAGAATGAGGACATGAGAGGCTTCACACACGGGTGCTGTGAGGCGTGCGTGAGGCAGGCGGGTCGCCAGGGCCTGGTCGTGCCCAGGACGCCCGCTGCCGCCATCCTAGCGGGGGTCCGGGACCACCCAGAGCCCAGAGGCAGGCCCCGAGCACCTGGCAGGTCCCAGCTTTGTCACTGCGGGCAGGCGCCTGTCCTTGTTGACAAGTGTTAATACCTCGTTTGAAGTGTTTCCACGTTTGACATTTCAGGATGACTCTGACGTCGTTTCAGGAAGCAGATTTGAGGAGGGGGTGTTTGCGCCCGGCAGCCACCCTGCCCCAGCCCATAACCACCTGCTCAGTGGTCCCCACCCACGGGGGGAGTGAGCAGGGAGCCCCGGGAGTGCAGGGGTGCGGAGGGCACAGCCGGAGAGGGCGAAGAAGCCTGCTGCTGTGCTCCCGCCCTCCCGGGTCCACAGCCCGGCCTGGGCCTGCGGGAGGCTTCTCGGGACCCATAGGACAGGCCAGCATGAGACCTGCGTGTTGGGACTATTTACCCTTTGGTGACGAATGACTGTCTTATTTAAAACCGAGCTCTTAAGAAAGGGATGATGTCACCAGCAGATGACAAAGACTGGGGGCGCCGTCTTCCAGTAGGAACGTCTCGGTGGGGTCTGCATGGCCAGCAGGGGTCCACTTGGACCAGCGAGCGAGGCCTTCCGGAGCAGCCCGGGCCCAGAGAGGGCAGGTGCACATCCCTGGCTTCTGTCTGGGGAGGGGTGGGCCCTGCACCAGGACTCCGCACCCCCGTCCTGGGGGCACGGGGCCTCGCTTCCCCGGCCCGGGAGCCCCGCCTGAGCCCCCGCCTGCGGCCCAGAGCCCTGGGCCTGCTGCTGCTCCCTGGCGGCCCGGGCCCCGCGGAGGAGCTCGGCTTACGCCCAGCCTTTCAGGCGGGGCCCCGCCGCGGCTGCCAAGTGGTTTCTTAAAAAGAATTCCTCTCCCCCTGATGAATTTCTGGCCAGCGGCACCGGCACGCTTGCGTCAGCAAGTCGTCACAGACCCTCCGCCGTCGGGATCGGACGTAAACACCGAGCCGGCCCCGCCGCTCCTGACACCCGGCCAGCGCCCGCCCGCCCGGGAGGCCGGCCCAGTCTGTCCTGTGCGGGGAGGGGCGCCTCTCCGGGACCGGCCAGCTGTGTGCACGGGCGGCCGGGAGGGAGCTGCACGGACGTGCTCTGTTTACTGGATGTTCGTGTGTGTTCCTCCCGCTCCCACGTCTCCTTGGCCGGGACCTTTGCCTTCTTCCAGCAGGTCTTCTGTAACCTTTAGAAAGGCCCCGTGTGTGAGGTTTCAGAACGTTGTCTCGGCCTCCCTGGGAAGCCCCGAGGTTGTGCGGGCCCCCCCACCGTGTGGGCCCTCAGGCTTCACACACACACACACACACACCACACGCGGTAACGCTCCCCCTCGGGCCTTTCCGGCAGTGCCCATTGGCTTCAGAGCCTCGGCTGCCTGCATCCCGATCCGCCTCTGTGGGGCCTTTTCATGTGAGGCCCTTCGAAGGCTCTGCCTGGATCACAGGCAAGTGACTGCTATGCCCCCTGTCCTCAGTTACTGGTTAGGGCGCTGTGGCTGGAGCTGAACAGAGCACCGCTGCGTCACGGCCGCTCCGGGTGATGAGAAGAAAGAACTTGCCTCTGGCCTTCTCGTGGGTGCGTTGGGGGGCTGGCCGGTAGTGATGGAGCCCTGCTGCGGGTGGGGGATGGGAGAGCCCTGGCATCCAGGTGTTTTTAGGGAGCCTATGCCCCCAGTGGGCACGTGAGAGAGGGCCTCCAGGAGGAGCAGCCGGCCGATGGTGAGGGACACGTAGTGAGGGGGTCATGGACCTTTTGGGGGGAGAACCGACGGCTGTGTGGGCCTGGGGCACCGATGCACCGCCGTCCATCCCGGGATGCCTGCTAGCTGAAGCGGGAGGGGTCAGGAAGGAACTGGCTGGGACTTGGCCATGCCCTTGAACTTGGCCCTGGGTTGGCTTTGGGTCCCTGCGGGGCACAGGGCGTGCTTTGGGGCGTTGTTCTGATGCCCAAAGGTAGAAAGGCAGCCCCCAAGACCAAGTTCACGCCCGGCGAGGGCGCTGAGCTGACTGATCTCAGGGGTCTCCAGTTTCTACTTGTTTTCAGCCTGCGCACAGAAGCTGTGGTCAGGATCAGAATTTTAAGGAAGAGTCGTCAATGACAAACATCTGAGGTGTGGATAACATTCACTTCTGCGTAGAGCCTCGTGCATTTTAGTTGAGCAGCAGAAAGCCCAGCCCTGCTCCCAGAGAACCGGGGCTCCGCAGAGCGGCCGGTCGGGCAGGTGTCCTGGACCCTGGGTGGAGTTTGTCTGTTCTAGTGCAGGACGCTAGGGAGGGCCACCCCGCGTCTCTGCTGCACCCCTGTCCCCTCAGGAAGCAGAGGATGCATGTGGGCCCTGAGCTTGCGCCAAGGCTCATCTCTGTGGGATTGGCGCTGCCTCTGTTCCAGGCGGGGACAGTGAGGCCAAGCCGCGCGCCTGAAGAAACAGCCAGCGCTGGCCGGCCTGGCTGAGCGCAGTCCCGTGGCTGCCTCGGGGTTCCGAGCCCCAGAGTCTGCACCGTTTGTTCAGGAAGGCCGTTAGTGGATCGTTACGGCTCCAGTCATGGTGTTTCCAGAAGCAGGTGCAGCTTGCTAGGAACCGTTAGCGAGTGATGTGGGCTCCTTGCTCTTTGTGTCTTGCTCTTGAACTCACCGGGCTCCAGGAGGTGAGTCTGTGGGTTTCAGTTGGCTTTTCTTTAGGAACATTGTTGGGGGGGTGTCTTCTGCGTGAGCGGCGCCGGCGGACCGCTCGCCTGCCCTGCGTCGCCGTTGGGAGAGTCCTCAGGTGTCGTGTGTGTGGTGCCCTGGGGAGGGCCCGCAGGCTTCGTGGGGGGCTCGGTGGAGGCCCAGGAGCTCCGCAGCGACCCTGCAGGTTTGAAAGAACGCCGCCTTCTGTGTTTTCTCAACCCGTTGCTTTTGCGCTTTTCCTCTGTTGCTTCTGGGAGACTGTTCTGTGTCACTTAGTGAAGAGCCCCTGTCCCGCTTGTCACCGGGGGACGACTGACAGGCATCCCGGTTTCTTTGTTCACAGTGCTTCGGTGGTTGTGAAATACAAACAACACAGAACTGAGCATTTTAGGTATTTTTCGGTGTATGGGTCCGGGGCATTGAGTACATTAATAGTGTTGTATGGTCATCATCATTATTATTATCCGGCTCCAGAACTTTCTCAGCTTCCCAAACAGAAACTCTGTGCCCACTAAACACTGCCCCCCCAGCCCCCTGAAACCTCCGGTTCCCTTCTGCCTCTGAGTTTGTCTCCTCTTGGGGTCCCAGGTGGAGTCACACACTTTTTGTCCCTGTGTGCCTGGCTCGTTTCATTTCACGTAGAATTGTCAAGGCCGTCCTTGGTGCGGCTTATGTCAATTTCCTTTCTTTTTAAGGCTGAATCGTATTCCGTTGTGTGGACGGACTGGGTGTTTGTCCACTCCACCACTGACGGACGGGGAGGTTGGCTGTGTTTTTTGGCTGTTTTGAATGCTGCGTCACGGACCTGGACGTGCTGGCGTTCGTTGGGTTTAGTGTCCGAAGCTGCCCCTGGCACGCGCAGACCCCCGGGTTGTGCCCGGCACGTTTGCCAGGGCAAACACGCAGTGACCGCGGCTTCCCAGGGAACCTGCCCGGCACAGGAGCTGTTGACTCCGTCTCCATGTGTTTAAGCCTCGCTGCTCTGTGTTTAATCACAGATACTTAACGACTCAGACGACTATTGTTCTCTTGCTTTGAGTTTGCACTCCGTTAGCAGCTTTTCTGTCTCGTGGAGCCTGCGGTGTGGACCTCCGTGTTGGGTCCGCAGTGGTGAGCGGTGGCGGAGGTGCGTCTCTCGAGGGCCGCCTCCGGCCGCGTCGCAGTGCGGTGCGGTGGGGGTTTCGCCTTCGCGTGGCCGGTTTGGGCTCAGAGGTTAGGTCTCCTTACTTGTGCTTGAAAAGACTCGTCAAATGCCCGGTTTCCTGTCGTTACCTTACAGCCTTTTCCCTCCCCTCCCCTCCCCTGCCATCCAGTTTCACCCTTTACGTTACATTAATCTGTTGCATTTTAAAACTTGCGTCGGCCTTTGCCGGGGCCCCGTGGACGCACGCGCCGTGTGGCGTCCCCAGTCAGACGCGTGCTGGGGCCGAGGGCATGGGCGGGAGCCGCTGACAGCTTCACTCTCTTGTCGCTTACACTTCTCACTGGCAACGTGTGTCCTTGTCCTCTTTGCAAAGGCTGAGGGTTTCGTGATACTCCCGCCGGCACGGGAGGCCCCTCCCCCTGGCAGCGCGCCGGAGGGGCCGGCCATCAGCTGCCCGTAGCGCCGCCCCCGGGCCTCCTTCTCCGGTCCGGGCTCGGGAGGAACCCCACAGAGAGAGGTCTGTTCGCGGCGCCCCAAGTGGTTCTTGCGCAGGACAGACTGTCCGAGGATCGGCCAGTCCTCCATCTTGTGTCATGGACACAGTTTATTTAATAAATACTTTCCTCCCCCTGAGTTTAGAAGTTAAGGTGGTTTCAAATTCCGACAAGGCTGAAAGCCCCGGAGAAGAAGAGGAAGCACCCTCGTGGCCCCGGCAGACGACGGGGGGCAGGGGCCGTTCGGAGAAGACCGCACCCCTCCCTGCGCCTGCGGTGCGCGCCGCGGAGCGAGGGGCGTGTGACGGCTGCGCGCTAGTTCAGTTCCTAAAGGTCCAACACGGGTGCGATTCGGGGCTTTCGTTCCCAGCAAGTCACACTTCGCCGGGACGTTCTTGGACACACACTTCGCATTTGTGGCCGATCGTGGTGTTGATTCTCATTTTATCGGAACAGAGGCTCACAGACAGCATTGTTGGGACGCACGCGGGTAACACGTCCCCGGGCCACCCCTCGGATGTTAGCGGCCGTGCAGCCGTGGGCGTTCCTCTCTGACGCCAGCAGCGGCTGGTGTCAGGGTCCCTCCATGAGGGACAGAGGAGAGGGCCACAGGCGGGTGTCGTCCCAGGCTGGGGGCTGCGGGGGATGCGGCCGGGAGGACCGGCTGCCCGTGAGGCGGCCCCACACCGGGGCACGTGGAAAGTCCGGGAACATCCCGGAGCATTCCTCTGCTGCTGCCGCCCCCTCCCTCCCTCGTGGGGGGACATGGACTGAGGCTCTCTTCGTGCCTGGCTGTCCTGGTGAACCTCACAGGAGAAGCCTCACCCAGCGTCATCCGCGCTCCGGGGCGCGTCACCTGGCACACAAGTAGATACTGTGTCCCAGTGAACGTAGCCAACACTGGGTGAGCCTGCGCTGTGGCGGCACTGTGCCTGCGTGCCCTCTACGTGCTAAGGATTTAGTTCTTCTAACAGCCTAGGGATAGGTTTTCGGTCCCTACAGTATACCCATTTTACAGGTGAGAAAACCCGAGGCGTTGAGGAAGGACGCTGTTTGCCCAGGGAATTCTCCAGGCACTTTGTGCTCGTAAACGTGACGTTTTCCTGCCCCTGAACCTAGCGCATGGCTGTGATTTCGGGTGTCGCTGGTGACGGAGAAGCCGGGTGGGAAGTAAGAGGTTGGATGGAGGGAGCGTGTGATACGCTAGCAGCATGGGTTTGTTCTGACTTTGATGGTGACTTTGAGGGGTTTCCGCCGGGGCGGGGACATCTGAGTGTTTACAGTACACTCTTGAGTGCGTGGTGTGACTGAACTCCAGGGAGGTGTGAGTGACAGCAGGGCCAGCCGCCGGTGAGGTGACCGCGGGGGCACAGACAGGCGTGCCGGTGAGGTGACCTGCGGGGGCACAGGTGGGCACGGGGGCACACCGATGCGGGCTGGGCAGGTGGGGTCCGGAGCCCGTGGCGGCAGAGAGGCCGGGCGGCGAGCGGGGCCGGCTGCTGCCCGTGTGCTCGTGGCCTCCTGCCGAAGAGCCGTGAAGATGGAACCAGCTTGGCCTTGAACCGGTGTCCCCTCCAGGCAGTGGCCGTGAAAACCCCGTTTTCTTTTACACGTCACCTTATACCTGAGCGCCGTTTCCTTTTCACCTCCTCCCGAGCTGAGGGTCCGCATCTCCGTGGAGCGCGTTACACTTCATTGCACTTTTCTGTTGCACGGACCCTGTGGCCGCTGGGCCCCTGGGGTCCCGGTGCTCGCTCACCGGAGGACGGGACCCTGGCCTGGCCGGTCCCAGCGGGTGAGGTCGCGGGGCCATGGAGGCATTGGGCACGCAGCCTGGCACCCGCACGGACCCAGCGCTCTCCCCCGGGGTGATCTGTTGTCTGAGAACACGTGTCACCACTGAGGGAGGGCTCGGGCCTTTCCAGGTGACCGGGTCCTGGTGTCGCAGACTTGGGTGGGGTCGGGAGCCCGGAGCTCGCTGGCAAGTGTCCTGGCTGCGCTGCAGGCGACGGAGCGCCCCTGCCGGGCCCCGCAGCCTGGGACTGCGCTCCCCCTCCCGCCACGTCCCCTGAACTGCGCCGCCTCTGCCTCTGTCTCCTCCACCCGAACGTCCTGCCCCATCAGACGGCCACCAAAGCAGGTGTGACAGCTCCATGAGCGGCCCCGGGCCAGACCCCACAGACGCTCGCCCCCTGCTCACTAATCGTTTTGTGCTTTTGGAAAAGGTACTTAGTTTCTCATAAAATGGGTAATTTACGTTAATGTTCAGTGACATTATTATTTTCAAATGAACTAAGTGAACATTTAAAACAACCCTAGTTTTAACTAGTAATGTGGCAACTCTGATAGGTATAGCCACGTACACAAAAGCCCTTTGGGGTCCTCAGGAATTCTTTTTAAAGCTTTTTAAAAATGTCTTTTATTTATTTTGAGAGAGAGAGAGAGAGAGAGGGAGAGAGCGAGCGGGGGAGGACGGGGAGCCCGAGCTGCGTGCTGTCAGCGCAGAGCCCGATGCGGGGCTCGATCTCACAAATCCTGAGATCAGTCGGTTGTAACCCGCTGAGCCACCCAGGTCTTCAGTAGTTTTCAAGAGGGTAGAGGGGCTCCGCGACGAAAAGTTATGAGAAGGGCCGTTCAAGCCGTCTGGTGTTGGTAGGCATCTACGTTGTAAAGGCACTTGAAGTCACCTTATCCTTGGTGGTCTGACCCCCAGGCCCTGAGGGGGGAGGCTGTGCCGTCATTGGGGAGTGTCAGGCTTGGGCCGGGTCCCTGTGGGGGCGGGGGCGGCGGGGGCGGGGCCCTTCGGCTCTCCCTCGGGGGCGGCCCCCGCTGACCCACCTCCGGGCCACAGCCCCCACTGAGCGGGAGTTCGAGCGATTTAAAACACTTGAGTTTTTATGTACGCATCGTATTTATGTTACATTTAATTATAAATTATTATGACTTACTATGTAAATAAATTGTAGCTGATGAAGAACGAATTTGCTAGCATTTTTGTTCTCAATGTGGTCAGTCTGCAAAAAGGCAGACTTCAGGAAAGACCACAGACTGGTGGGGACCTTCAGGACGCGTCTTCTGACCCCAAACTGTCAGGCAAAGGCAGTCACACTAAAAGTAAAGGACGGTGATGTTAAAATTGCCGAGGAATAAAGAAAACAAACTGGAAGAGCCGAGAGAAATCCAAGACCAAAGAAGAAATACATCCAATGGGAAGTTTGGATAGAGACAGCCTCAATAAATGAATGCTTTCATGTTGCCATGAAAGTGAGAATTCTCAGCGTTCTTGGAGGCTTGCGGGGCTACCCCCCCCCCCGCCCCCGCCCGCACCCGTCCCGGTGGGAGGCCCTCCGGCCCAGGGCGCAGGCGCGTCGGTGGCAGCGAGGCGGCGGGGCCCTGGGCGGGGCGAGCAGGCAGGCTCCTGCAGGGCCACCTGAAAGGAGGTGTCCTCAGCATTTAGCCGCAAGGTAGCTCGCTGCCCTCGGAAGTGAGTCAGCGTCCGTAGTACCCGGTGTCCCCGCTCGCGTGGACTCGGGACTGCATGTGTCAGAGAAGCACTGCTCCTTCAGGGGCCGCTCCACATTTTCTCGAGTTTGCGTGGTGTCTGTCCTCAGGCTTCTGGGCCTCCACAGTGTCACCTAATTGTGTGGGGTGGAGGTGCCCTCATTCTAGAACCTGTAAGAAAGAACAAGAAAACAAAACTTATGAGCGAATTTTACTTATGCACAGAGATGTAAGCCCTGGACGGAATGTTGGGGGAAAGCGTGCGGGGGCCCTTTGTATATAGTTGTTTGTCATCCGGAGTTTTATGGCAGAAATGCTGTCATTCAGTGGAAACCACAGAAGTCACGTAAGTACGGGAGAATGTTCAAGAAGAAGATTAGGGGGGCTCCTGGGGGGCTCAGTCTGTTGGGCGTCTGACTTCGGCTCAGGTCATGATCTCACAGTTCGTGGGTTTGAGCCCCGCGTTGGGCTCTGTGCTGACAGCTCGGAGCCTGGAGCTGCTTCCGATTCTGTGTCTCCCTCTCTCTCTGCCCCTCCCCTGCTCACACTGTCTCTCAAAAATTAACAACAACAACAAAAAAAAGATGTAAAGAAAAAAAAGAAGAAGATTAGGTAAATAATCAAATTTTCATAACTTATTTGAAAAGTCTCCAAATGGGGAGGAAATACATAGTTTTTACGAATCGGGCAAGGATTGTCGGGAAGCGGAGGTCAGCTTTCCCACGGCCGGGAACGGGGGCCTCAGCCCATTGGTCCGTGTCGTTTCGGATGCCGGCAATTTCTTTACTGGAAAACCAGCGTAGATGAACACAGGAGCCGAAAAGTCTCAATAAATTCATGGATTATAAGAAACCCAGTACGACCCCCCTATCGTACATTTGCCATTAATTAGAAAAGTTCCTGTAGATGGTTTTGATGCTCTAACGTTCCAGATCTCTGGCTGACGGAGCCTCGCGGTTTTCCGCGCCGGCACGCTGGGTGGGACTCGGCCGTGTCCCCTTCTGCGCTGGTGGCGTTTAGCGCTCTGTTCTGGGCAGCTCTGTCCGTTAGTTCTTGCGATGGTTTTCCTTCTCCAGGCTCGCTGTATCATCTTCTCTTGATTTCCCCCCACACGCTTATTGTGAATTTTCATCGCGCACTGTTGGACCTGGTAATGCATGTGTGCATGGACCCGGGGCACCTTCTCAGGAGGGGGGGAGAGCCCTGCGTGCGCCCGCTCCGCTCCGGAGGCCAAGGCCGTTCCCAGAGCGCTCACGTCTGTGCCTGTTCTCCCCTTGGCTTTAAGAAAAAACGCACGTGAATGTGTCGCTCAACAGGATGAGTTCCGTTTTTGTGCGGCTCTGAACTGTACGCAAATGAAACCATACCGTCTGTTGTATGATTTTTCTAAACAAAACCACTTTGGAGGACAGTCACTCTTGTGCGTGTGGCTGTGAGTGACTGTCCTCACCGGTTTTCCGTCTTCCATGTTTTGAATTTCCACGAGGCATGCATTTTCCCGCGAAGTCGGTTTTGGGCACTGCCGCCCTGGCCCTCGGTGTCGGCCGCGTCCTGCGTGTGCTCTCCGGCTCCGGCGCCCTGGGTCCCCCGGGGGCCCCTGCCTGGGAGCAGGCTCCGGGCGGCGTGGACCCCGTCCCGGTGCGGCTGCTCCGCTGCACCCCGTTCAGCACGTGCGCGGCAGCCCCTTCCCGCCCTGGTTTGCCTTCGTTGTTACTTGTGACGTGATTTCAGACCTGACAGAAAAGGTGCAGGGGGAGAGCACAGACTTCACGCGGCGATTTATGCAGCTGAGTCTTTTCAGAAGTCAGTGGTCTGGTCGATCTCTTTGATCTCTTTGCCCTACTCAGTCCCACGTGTCCCCCCCCAGTCCCCCGTGTGTCCCCAGCCACAGGGACAGTCTCTCATCAGCAGTGCGGTACCCCGATCAGACTCAGAAAACTACCATCGCTGACCCCAGCGCTCTGAGATCGTGGGCCGTCTTCCTACTTTGCCAGTTGTCCTAATAACACCCGACAACTGGAAGGCCCCCTGGGTCCCGCCTGGTGCCGTCACTGGGCCCCCGAGCCTCCGTCACTCTTCTTCTTGTCTTGTGCCGTGCATGTCATGGGAGGTGCGGGCGGCTGTCCGCCTGGGACTTTGCGCCGCTCTCCGTGGCTGGGGCCCCGAGCAGCGGTGCTCTGTCCTCGGCGCATCCTGTGCGAGGCTCTGGCTGTCCAGCTGTCGCCCCCTTCTTGGGGATGCTGGCCCTGACCGCCAGTACTGCCAGGCTTCTCCACTGTAAAGTTACCAAACTTCCCTTTTTTTTGAAGTTTATTTTTATTTACTTTGAGAGAAATAAGGAGCAAGCAGGGGAGGGGCACAGAGAGAGGAAGACAGTCCCAAGCAGGTTCTGCACCATCAATGCAGAGCCCGACTCGGGGCTCCAGCTTAGGAACCGTGAGATCAGGACCTGAGCTGAAATCAGCAGTTGGCTCCTTAAGCAACTGAGCCCCCAGGCGCCCCTGGGCTCCCTTCACAATCGGTGTGTGTCTCCTGGGCGGTGCTCCGGGACCGAGCTGGGGCGGTGTTCCCCAAGCGCTCACCTCTGGCGTCAGCAGCGGTGGACCGTGGGTGACTCTGTGGCTGCGGCGTGGTGGCCCCGGGTCACAGCAGCCGTGGACGGTTCTTCCCCACACCCGAGGAGGCGGTCTTCTGCTGCCGTCAGTCTTGTTACATGCGGTGGTTGGCGTCCTCCTGCAGAGAAGAAGTTTCCTTTCTTCCTTGTTTATTTGTTTATATTAGTTTGGAGTACTGGGTTCTTGTTTTATTAACTGGGTTGCAATCCTTTGTCATCATGACTGATTTTGGTGCCCATCGTGTCCTCTTTCGGCCCTCGGGAGCCCTTCGCGCCGGCTCCGCTGGCGGCCCCCCCCCAGTGCCGTGTGCGCACGCAGCCTGCAGGGCTCACGCCGGCTTCGGCCCTGGGCAGCCTCACGGGGGCCGCGGACGCCTGCCCTCCGGGCGTCGCCCGCCTCCCCCCCGCCACGGTGAGCTGGCTCCCGGCTTCTGTGACACATTTACTGTCTGCTTCACCTCGAGCAGCTAACCTGGGCCTCTGTGAGGAGGCCCACTACCCGGAGGCCCACACAGTCCGGATGCCGGGTCCCGACGCTGCTCGGGACAGTCATGCCCCTGCCCCTGCCCCGTGCAGCTGTGTCACTCTTGAGGGTGGTTCGGAGCCTTTGTTTTCATGTGTATGTCCTTTTATTCCCCTCCTCGTACTTTTCTTTATTTTGCTGCTTTTATTTTTGAGCGCGTGAGATGTGAGGCCGTTCCTGAAGCCAGAGGTGTCCCCGCCCGGCCCGTGGTCACCCCCGCCCTTGCTTTCCGGATTCGCCTTCTGGACGAGCGGGTGCGCGCGCCTCACGGTGGGTTCTCTCTCCACCAGACGCACGTGGTCCAGGCGGTGCTCTCCCCCCTGGTCTAGCCCAGGTCCCGGGAGCCCAGGACCCTCCTCGGAGCCCCCTCCTGGGTGTGGGTGGCCGGCGGGTTCTGCACCTGCCCTGGAGCGACCCCGCGCCGGACGGGGGCCGGCCTCACCTGCAGGGGCTGTGCAGGCGCATCCCGGGTGTGATTTGCCGCCGTTGCCCGCGTGAAGCTCGTGCCCGTTTGCCCCCCTTCCCACGGGGAGGCCCGAGGGCTGGTTCCCGCACGGTTTGCAGGGCAGAAAATGTTACTTCGTGCCAATCTGGCAGATAAGAAATGGAATCTCAGCGTGAGGGCCTTCTCCTATCTTCATGCCTGTGGCCTGGTTTTCTATCAGGAGCTTGGCCATTACACCCACGATGTTTAAGAGTTCTTTGTACATCGGGAATGTTCGTTTTTATCTGTGAGATTTATTGCGAAAACTTTTCTCCAGTTTGTCAACTGTGTTCGAATGCTTTACGGCCCTTCTTTGCCACGTAAAAGCCCCTCCCCCCCCCGCCCCACTTGCTTTTTTCCTTTTTCTTTTTCCTTCTAACTGCTCTGGCTGTTGAGTTGCAATTAGAAAGCTTTCCTCCGGGCCCTGCTCAAAAGGAAGCCCGTGTTTTGTTCGGTGTTTACAGCCAGGCCCCTGGAGTGTTAGCTCTTGTGCGCCCGTTAGGTTTGGATCGAGTTTTATCTGTTCCCAGTGGCTTCCTGGTTGTCCCAGCCCCTCGCCCCTCGTCCCTCGCGGGTCCTCCTGCCCGCTGGCCTGCCCGTCCTGCCCCGCCTCCGGCACAGCTGCCCCAGGGGCTTTAATGTCCGGCTGGGCTCTCGGCCGGTTCTGACAACGTTTGTGACCCTCGTGCGCGCGGCTGCCGCGGCCCTCGGATGAGCGACTCGGGGTGCCGCCCCCCGCCCTCCGTGTCCCAGCCCCGCGTACTGTCACCCCGTCTTTCTCTGGGGTTACTTCCTCCATGCTGTTTGGTCACCAGCTCTGTCTTCAGCCCCAAACTGATTGTTCAACTTACTCATTTAGTTTTAAATTTTAATTATTCAACAGGGTTTTCGTTTTCAGACGGGCTGACCACTCTTGACGTTAGTGACAACAGGTAGCACACAGTCTCATTTACTCCGCGTTCTTCCAGGGGCAGGTGGCGGCTCTTACTGACCCTCCCTGGCAGGGGAGAGCCGGAGGCACAGGGGGAGGTAAGAGGGTCCAGGGCTGGGCGGCTGCTGAGCGACCGTCCCCAACAGCCACATACTTGCTTCCTGGATGACCCCGTTCGTTTCTAAACGCCTGCTGCCGAGATGCGCTTTGTGGTCAGATCAGATTGTCCTGTGCCGGGCTGGCTTCCACTCCCCGGTTCCCCTGCTCTGTGACTTTAGATTGTGACTTTATGCCTTGTAATGTTTTACAGACATTCTTTTGGGGTTGATAGCGCGCATGTTGGGGGGGGGTGCGTGTTTGTGTCTGTCCAGAGCTAGCGCGGCATGGGCCTGGGGCGCCTCGCCGTGGGTGCATGTGAGGAAGCCTTTGCCATGGTGTCTGTCTGCTCGGGGGGTGTGCGGATTCTCCCGCAGGGATCTGTGGTCAGAGACCTCCAGGGGCGTCTACTTTCCTGATTTGCTCTCCCAGCCTGCGTCCTGGTTGCGTCCCGTCCCCAGGGATACTTGGCACCTTCCCTGATGGGGGCCCACTGCCCACTCCCCTCCGGCTCAGCCTCTGCCGTGGTTTCCTGGCCCAGGGGGCCTTTACGGTGACCACTGAGCCATGGCCGAGTCAGGTGGCCGCCGCGGGACAGCCCCGGCCTCCATGCCATTTCCTGCCTGGTTTGGCCCCTGGAGGTCCTGCCTTCTGACCCTTCGGCCGTGCACGGAGGAGGTCGTAAGAACTTGACGCCATGTCACCAGACTCCAAGACCTCTCTTACCACGGAGAGCTGGCTTTCTTTGAGGGTGCTTACTTTCACAGGGGACCAACCTTGTCTTCCCTGATTTCAGGCAGAGAGCCTGGCCGATCTGGGGGGTAGGGGATGCTGAGGCCGACCAGCCACTTCTGCTAAGAGACATGGAAACTGCAGGTAATTTCTAGCCACCGCTGCCACCTCTGGATAGCTTGTGACGAGTCCACGCGGCCCATCAGAGCTCTGCGTGGACAGCCACGCCCTGCCGTGCAGAGGGGCCGCGGCCCGGCCTGGTGATGCTGCCGTCAGAGGACGCGCCCAGGCTGCGGCCACGTCTCGGGCTCCGCTCTGAGCCCTTCCTTGCACGCTGGCTGCTGCGGGGTCTTGTCCAGCACTTCCGTTGCTTCTGTTAACAGTATATTTAAGATGATGACGTGAGTTCAGGCGGAAGCCAGGTCCAGCTGCCCCCAAGCCCGTCTGTGCTGGCAGGAGGCGTCCAGCCTCGCTGCCCTCATGCTCCCGTGCACACAGGCCGAGCCCGGGCGAAGCTGTTCTTACACCAGCCTCCCCTTCAGCCCCCAGCCCGTGGGCGCCCTCCGTGTGCCGGGCGAGGCCCCCGAAGCCCCTTCCAGGCACGAGTGCTCCCGGCCGCTTCCCACCAGGCCCGGTCGGCGGGAGCGCAGGGGTGCAGAGAACGCCTGCGGGCTGTGAGTGCCTCTGCCCTCCACGTCAGAAACTGTTCTGCGGACGCAGAGGCCCAGAGGGGACATGCTGGGCATAAGGCCACTGCCCGGGCCTTGGAGCAGTGGCCCTGCCTCCCATGGAGCTCGGTGCCCCTTTTGCCAGGCAACGTCGGCGGGGCCAGAGCAGACAGGCCTCAGACTTCTGTCGTCTGTGCGGCGGTGCTGAGTGCGGGCCAGCGCCCCGAGGGACCGTCCCAGAAGGACGGACGGTGCATCCCCGGGCCGTGCTGACGAACGTGCTGCGGTCCGCGCCCCAGCGGCTGCTTTCATTTTTATAGAAGGCAGATGTGAAAGTTCTAATGTAGCCGGAGGCAGAGAGAAGCATGACCTTGGCTTCCTCGGTGGCACTAGAGCGGGTCATTGTTCTTAACAGAACCACCAGTAACAGGCAAGCGTTTGCTCTAGAATGGAGGCCGGGAGGGCAGCCTCTCCCCCAGAGTCTGCTGTCTGGCTGGGGCCTTCTCAGACGCTCGAGGAAGAAAGGGCAGAATGTGAGGTTGAGTCTGTGCGCATGTGTGTGCGCGGGCAGTGGGTTTGAGCCCTCGGTGCCCACAGGCGCAGCCGCACGCGCCAGGCCGGGTTCCGCGCGGGGTCTGCACTGTGCGAGGGACGGTGTGTCCCTTGTCGGCCCCTGCTGGACTTGGAGCCCAGGGCAGAGGGCTCCCTGACGGCCCTGGGGCTGCTTGGGTGGGAGGGAGCGTCTTCTGGCCCCACGCATGCAGGCCTGGCCTGGGGTCCGAGGTGCAGCCGGCGCGGAGCGGTCAGGCGGGCAGCCAGTGTGCGCTGGGGTCTGGGGCCTTCTGACTGATGGTGATGATTTTATCCGACTGCGAAGATCCCTCAAGTCCAAGCCAAGAGTATTTGCTTGTGATTTCTGTGACTTTGGAGTTTTCGTTAAGACGTCTACTCAGCACAGTGCTCCGTCTCCCCACCACGTTACATGGGTGCTCTGGGGGGACACGCAGGGTCATCCTTTCTGAGCTCTTTAGAGTGGGGAGGGGCCGTGGGGCGTGGTCGGCCCTGCCCATGGCCCCTTGGGGGTGCTGCTGTCCAGTGGTTGGAAAGTCTCAGCAGGGGAGTTTTACGTGCACTACTGTTCAAAGAGTACGTTTGAGTGCTTGTCTCAAACAGGAAGGTGGGATCCTGTCACTTTGGCAGCTGCGGGTGTGATTCGGGAGGTGTCGGGGTGCCCTCCCCGGGGGGCGCTCCCCTCTGCCCCCCACTGGGGGACAATTGCAGAGCCCTTCCCTGGGGGGCTTGCGCTCCGGCCGAGTCCTTGGTCGTCGATGTCTTTCGAATCTGTCATTTACAACCCACTGGACGTGCCGGATGTGATGCTGGGTGTCGTGTGCCTGTGACTCAGGACAGCGGGCGCCGGCGGAGGACGCTCCATCCTGCCGTTGGTGCTGTGCGTGCCCTCGCCTGCTCATCGCGCCCATAGCGGGTCACATGGCCCTGCCAGCGCCAAACGCCGGGATCCGGCGAGGACTGAGTGCCAACGTGTCCGGTCGCTCGCACTCGCATGCCGTGAAGGCGGCCGAGCGCAAGGACGGGCATCCGGCCGCCAGGGAGCGCGGGGGGCTCGGGGTGCGGCCCGGCGCCACGACCCCCCGGGAGATTCCCAAAGCGGGAAACAGAACTACCGCCGCTCGACCGGGCAGGAGGCTCGGGGGCCAGACGGCCACCCCACGCCGCGTGCTGTCCTGTAAACGTGGGGAAGGCCCTCGGGCATCCGCCGCAGAGAGGACTCCACCGTCCTCCACGTTGGTTTGTAAGGCGGCCTGAGTCGCTGGGGGAGGAGAAGTGGAGGCGAATACCTCAGGCCCTGAGGCTGCCTGGTGGCCCTGCTCAGCCTCAGCTCCGGCAGTGCCCACGGGCACCTTTTCCTGGGGAGCCGGCCCAGAGGCTCCGCCAGCAGTTCCGTCTCCTCTGGCGTGTTCTCAAGGAAGGCCCGGACACTGGCTTCTTCTCTCTGCCTTTATTTATTAAAATTGTCTTTCTGTCTTCACTTTTATAGGGGGTGCTCCCACCCCCACCCCAAGGAGGGAATTGTGGTCTTACCTGGCAACACCAGTGGCAGCGCTCTGCCCTGGGAGTCTTCCAGACCGGAGCTGGGCCACGAGCCCCCTTCATGTCTGCAGGCTCCCCATGTGTGCGGACAGCCGCAGGGGGCGGACAGCTGCAGGGGGCGGGCACGCCGGCCGGCCAGCGGTCACCAGGCCCAGGACGTCTGGTGGTGCTGGTCCCCCAGGCTCCTGACTGCCCGGTGCCCGCTTTTCTAGAGACATGGTGGGGGGGGGGTCCTCCAGTTTCTGGGATCTGCCCCGGGGGCTTTCCAGCCAGTCCTTATCGTGGGTACAGTCGTGACCTTCAGCCTTGGCAACCAACAGAGCCCGGACTTTTACCGAATCAGATAACAAATCCAAACCTGAAGGAGGCGGGAGTGGAGGCGAAGAGCCTGTCCGCGGCAGCACCTGCTGACGTGCAGACACTGCCGGGGGACGGACCTGGGCCGTCCCGGTCAGCGGGGCAGGCCCTGCAGGACGGAAGGGGCAAGCAGGGGCCCCTGGGCACCCTGGGCGGGGGAGCTGGACGGGCAGGGTGAGGCGCGCCGCCTGGGGCAGGGCCGCTTGGTCACAGGCACAGATTGGCGGCTGACCCGACGCTCAGGTGCTTCTGTGCCCTCCGGGCCTGCAGAGCTCCCCGCAGGCCTGTTCGCGAGGGGAAGGGGTTCTGTTTACGGACTTGCTTTTGAGGTGGGGGGCTTTCTCTTTGTTCTGCCTGCCCCTGGACAGAGGGCTCCGCGCACGGAGCCGACACACAGTTGGCGATGTTCCAACAGCTTGGCGTGAGATCGCACGTTGCTGAGAAGCCCCACCTGGGTCAGCTGGAGGGTGTCTGTACCACCGAACGTTTGTAGGCGTGTCTTAGCTTCCGGTGGTCCGTCGGCCTGATGACATGGCGCGGGCCGGTTAAGGACAGGGCTTCTTTTCTTAAATGTCTGGTGCCACGGCCTTGGCAGTGTGTTTGGACTTCCTAACCTGCAGCAGGGCAGCAGGGTTTCACCCACGTGGCTGCTGTAGAGAATGGGTGTTTTCGGGGGCTCCCGTTTTGCACACAGCGACCCTGGCCCGGCCTCCCTCACTGACATGTGTCAGCTCTTGTCAGTCATTCCCTTTGGTGCTGCCGTTAGCAGGCCACCCAGCAAGGAAGAAACAGCCCGCCGTGCGTTGCGTCGGACCCAGCCCGAGATCAGGAAAACGCCGATATATTTAGAGGCCGTCTTCGGGAGTCCCTCACCAGCTCGCTGGGGGCATGCTGTCACCACGCAGGGCTCCGTCGCGTCCCCTGCGCCCCTCACGCACAGCACATTGCTCTGTGGCATCAGTGGGAGTCACAGGCCTTGCGTTTGGTCTGGGCCTCTGTTTGCAAACCCCGTTTCACATGCCGTGTGGGGCAGAGAGCCGGCCCTCCGTGAGGGGCTGCCCAGCACCGGTCCCCCCTCCTGAAGTTCTGAGCCCCTTTGCCTGCGGGGCCCAAGGAAGGTGCTGGTTAGTAGCCATGGGCTCCCCATGACCTTGCGCTCCCGTGGGGCTGGACAGGGCCCCTTCCCTGTTAAGTGTTGCACTTGAACTGGCTCTACTTCAACCGATGTCTGCGGCCCCTGGTGCAGTGAGGAGAGGCTGAGCGCCACCTGCCAGATCTGGGGCTGCGGGGCGTGGTCCAGGCGGCGTGCGCGAGCCCCGGGCGTCCGCTGCGGCTGGGACCGACCAGGGTGCCAGGCGCCCGGCCCCTTGGGCTTCCAGTGGAGTCGCCTTGCTGCTGCCGCGCATTCAGTAAGAGAAGGTCCTCAGTGCTCCCTGCCCCTGGCGCAGAACGGTTTGCAGGAGGCTGGTGAGTGCCTGCGACCGTGTAGCTGAGGACACTTTCTGTGGCTTCGTGGTTTGGTTTCTGCCCCGCACGGAGCCTCCTGGACGCGGGATCTGGTTTTGGGCCAGAAACGCTGGGCTACTCCGGGCAAGCTTGCAGGCCCTGCGTCCCTGGCACCGTGTGCTTGGCCCTGGCCCGCCTGGTGGCTCCGGGGTGGGGATGGCAGCTGGTGGGGGGCTGGGGGCTCTGGAGGACACTCCCTCGAGGGGGTCCTGCTCGCGCGCCAGCCGGCACAGCCTCCGCTGCCTGGAGCGCGTGCGGCCTGTTTGCTTACCAGGAGTCCTCACGGTCTCTCACAGCCTGGTGGCCTTCTCTCAGCAAGTGCGCCCCGGGGCCAGGGGTCTGTGCCCCCGCATGGCTCCCGAGCTCCGCAGTGGGAAGTGTGCCCTCTCCCCTGCCCGTGCCCCCCGCCCCCTGCTGGTGGGGGCTCCTGGCCCTTTCTCATTCGGATCCTCTCTCGCCCAGCGTGTGGCCGCTCCCCCGGGCGTCTCCGGGGCTGAGGTCTGGAGAAGCGACCCCGGCTGGCCGCAGACGACTTACGCTGTCCTCACGTGTGCGCGGGGACTGAGGAGAGATTGGGAGTGCCGCTCGGTCACGTGCACGGTCCCGGTGGGGGTGTCACGCACCCTGCTTCCAGGGCGTCTGCTGTGCCTGCGGAGTTAAGGCTCACAGCCCCGCGGCTTCCGGGAGCCCTCAGCCCCCGACGGAGACCCCGTTCCGGGGCGTTCTCCGGGAGTCTTGAGACTGAGTCTGTGGTGGCCCACGTGTCACCTGCTGGTTATGTAATGTGACAACAAAGGTATGACATAGAAACCAGATGTCGGGGCGGAGCGATGGCGTCTCGTCAGTGGGCGCCAGCAGTGCCCGGCTGGACTTTTCTCCTCTGTCCTGGGCCCACTGCCCCGGGAGACCTGCATGGGGGCACGGGCCTCGCTGCCGCACACCCAGCCCGTGGGGGAGACCACTGTCCGGGCGCCATCGGATCAGGGACCGACCGCCAGCCCCCGTGTCCTCTCCTAGGACACCTGAGGCCTTGTGCGCCGCGCCCTGGGTGCGCTGTCCCGCGAGCGCTGACCTGTGCCTGGGCGTGGGGGTCCTCCCTCGCGGATGCGGCCGCACGTCCACCGGGAGTCTCTCCTTGACCATTCTTTCCTTTGGTCACCGATCTTCCGGAGAGACCTGGAGGCTCGGTACTGTGCCGACCGCGTGGCCCCCCGGGTGCGTGAGGCCAGAGGATGGGCTGGGAGAGGGCAGCCGCTCTGTCCCCGGCCTGCAGCTCCCATGGTCCCCGCCACTCCCCGTCAGCCTGACTTGGAGCGTGTAGCCCCCGGGCAGGTGGGACAGCAGGAGACACCGTGTTCAGGCCCTCCCCGTGCATCCCAAACGTCGTGCATATCAGAAGCCCCTTCTGGAAGGTTCTCTCACAGGATGGTCCCTGAGCAAGGTGGGGCTGGGGGGGAAACAGGAGAGGGTCCCCAGCACCCCCTGCATACCTGGGGGGGGGTCCTGCCTTTGCTCTTATCATCCACCCCATCACCGTTTAAACCAGTTGGGTGCTGGGGCCAGGCTGTGCCTTGTCTGAGGGTCTCGGTGGCGTGAGGACCCTGCCCCAGGCGGCTGGCCCTGCTGTCCAGCAAGCATCTGATGGTTTCGTCTTTTCTGAATCATGTTGTTTTGTGTGGGGGGCGGCGGGGCTGAAGGCCGCGAAGCTGGAGTGGGGTCAGCGCACGGCTGGTCGGACGACTGAGGGACGCGGCTGCACGAGGGGCCCAGGCGTGTGTCCCCCGGGACTGCTTGGCCCGGGAGCTGGTGCTCGCTGAGTCCGTCAGGGACTCCGAGGACCTCGCCGTCCTTGGTCACAGTCGCTGACCTTTGGCCTCGGGCCAGCAGCCCGCATCCGACTGTCATCCCCAAGAGTCACCGCAGGCGCCGAGGCTCTCCTACGCTCCCCTCTGAGAAGAGGTGGAAACGTGAGGGAAACTCAGAGAGTGACTTTCTGGAGGAAATGCTGGGTGCCTGTGAACCCAGATCCACCGTCAGTTCCTGGTGACAAGACTCACGGTGGCGTTCCCTGAGACCTTGACTCATCCACGGATTGTCGGAGTGTGGGGACTGCCTCGTAGGCCGTCCAGGGCAGCAAGGTCAGCTGCGGGAGGGCGCCGCGCTCCAAGTGTGCCCACGGGGCCTCACTGTCGCAGCACTGGGCACCTGACGGGTCTCTGTGGGCCATGCACCCAGTCGTCCCGAATGGCGTTCAGGTTCGTGGCCCGTGCGGGCAGTGCCAGCTGCGTTCCCGCCGCGGAGAAGTGTTTGCTGAGGACTTGTCTGCACGGATTTAACGGTGCTTGTGCGCGCGTGTGTGTGCGAGGCTGTGTGTGTATGAATGTATTTAAACGTGAAATACAAGTTTCATTGGTCCGTTTGTCAAGGGATGGCTAGAATTTAGTAACTAAATGAAACTGAGCTGCACATATGCAAATAATTTGAACATGATTGAAAACCAAACGACTTCTTATTTATCCTGCCTACAAATCTGGAAACTTGTGGAACTCATTTTGGCCGTCTCTTTTGAAAATAATTCATGCAGAAACAGTGTTATAGATGCAGAAATACAAAAAAGGGAGGAGACCACGAGAAAGCCCTTTGCCCTGTTCCGGGCCCCGGCGGAGCGGTTTCCGAGAAGCAAGGGGGCAGCGGGGCTGTCCTGTCCCAGTCTGGGTGCCCGGGGAGGACGCCTGGCCGTCAGGGAGACCCCGGCTCGCTGGTAAGGGGGACGCAGACCCACGGGCGCCACGGAGGAAGGAGGAAGGAGCGTCCGTGTCGTCGTCCAGAGTGGACTGGGGATGGAGGTTTGCCGGACGGGCTCCCCGTCAGCTGCTGCCACACACCTGCTGCCCCTCGGAGAGACGGCCCGCAGACCACGGGGCGCGAGCTCAGCGCCGCGTTTCCGCCCTGGCGGCGAGGGAGCAAGCAAGACAGAAGGGGAGTGCGGCCCCATCCGTGCTGTTTACACGGCTTCCTCGTGTGTGTGCCCAGATTGGAGGACCGCTTACCAAGCCCGCGGCCGGGAGCGTGCTGGACTCCAGCTGTGCGGGCCTCACCGCACGCCTCGGGCTGGGCCCGTGAGGACCTGGGTCCTGGACCATGTTCCTTGCTTTCCTTTAGAAAACCTGTTTCTGCCTGAAAATGGACATTAGTGCCTGTGTCACCCCAACTCCTGCTGGCTGAACGGGCACGGACTCAGGGACCAGCGGCGTCTGTGGGCACGAGGGGACAGCCCAGGGCCAGCTCCTGACTCCTGGGGCCTCTTCCTTGAAAACAGTGGTGTTTCCTGAGCCGGCAAAGGGAAGCACTGTCACCTGTTGAAAACGTGGACTCAGACCTGGATCTGAGTGAACCGCATGCCTTTTGAAGGAGCCAGAACTTTACAGAGATGTGTTAATTTATTCTGAAGCAGTGTCTTTCGCACTCTGCATTTTGAGGACGTTTCCGCCGACGCGGTGTTGTTCCATCCGAGCCGTCCCGGAGCCTTGGGAGCTCAGCTGGGCCTGGCCGGGTAGCCTGCTTCTCCCGGGGTCAGCGATGGGAGAGCGCCGGGCCCTCGCCAGCATCCTGTCCCGCTCACGATGCGCTCTGGGCTGACACGGCGTGTCTCGCCCGGTCCTCGCGGCAGGCGGTCAAACCTCTTGAACCAGGTGGGGGGCCCGCCAGTGTCCCCTGCACCCCTCCAGGCCCCGTGGTTGGCGGCTTCCTAGGCCCTGCTGTGCCTGTTTACCGCCTTCATATCGTTTCATTTCTGAGGAAGGAGGTTGAGCACCGTGTCTGAGGTCAGCAGGCAGAAGCCGGGGTTGAGGTGCTGACCCTCCCCTGTTGGCGCCGGGGCAGGGGGCTGCCAGCTTGGTGCCTGGGGCTCCGGGAGAGGGGCTAGGGCCCGAGGGGGAAGGAGGGCCTGCGCCGTGTGGGATCCTTTGTGGGTGCTCCCTACATGACATTGGCAGGGACACCAGGGGAAGGGGACCCTGGGCATCGAGAGGCTTCCAGAGTCCCCTACAAGAGGTCCTGGCCCCGTGCCTCCCAGGAGGTGTGGGTGAGCGCAGTGCCCTGCCGTCCACGGGAGCACAGCTTCTGACGCTCCTTCCTGAGAACACGGAAGGTCTCTGCTTGCCCTGGGACTCTGCGGTGGCGCTGTTTTTACTGACATGGACGAGGTCTGAGGTCAGGGCTGACGAAGTTTTCACCTGATCAGCACATCACTGAGGTGACAACTCCACTCTTGCTTTCCTCAACTGTGAGTCCAGAAGCTTCTGGAGGGTTTCAAGAGGAGAACACAGCCAAACCGCTGCAGTGAGAAAAGCTACGGAGAAGCAGCTGGGCGTGCCCGCGGCCAGTGGCCATCTCTCCGCTGGGCTGCGCATCTCCTCCCGGGGTCTTTGGGGACTAGAGGAAAGGACTGAAAACGTAGACGGCAGGTGGCGTGAGTAGAGGACACGGAAGCTCACCCAGGCACTGGACAAGGACAAAAATAAATAGGCCAGTGTAGACTGGGAGCAAGAAGCAGTTATGTGAAATCGCCGGACCCCGGTGCCCCGTCCTTCGGGCTGCCCCCTGCCCGTCCTTGCTCCGGCCCGGCAGTGAGGCCCGCGTCCCACACGTCTGTCTGGGCGCCCCTTAGGACAGCAGGGTGGTGCTGGCTCCAGCCCTTCCCTGCCTGGGGCTCCCCTCTCTCCCTTCAGGAACACCAATTTTTGAGTCCCAAGTGCCCAGCAAGGACCCTTGGATGGGGAAGAATTCAATCTGAGAGCCACTTTTGGGGAGGAAAAAGGTGACTTGGCTTCTTAAGAATGAATGATTTCCTGCATGGAGAGTTTTGACAGTTTTTCCCGATGTGGTGCTCCTTTGAAAGGCCTCCTGTCCACATGGCCACTGACACCCTCAGGCCAAGGAGTAGAGGAGGGTCCTGGCTCCTTGGGGGGCTGGGATGGGGGCTGGCCCTCCATGCCAGATGTCACTGGGCCTCCCGGTTCCTTCTGCACAGATGGAAAAGGGGAGATTCTGGTTGAGACGTTTGGAGCCCTCGGGGCCCCTGGGGGCTCAGGCGGTTAAGTGTCCCACTTCGGCTCAGGTCAGGATCTCACGGTTCGTGGGTTCAGGCCCCGCATCGCGCTCCGTGCTGACAGCTCAGAGCCTGGAGCCTGCTTTGGATTCTGTGTCTCCCTCTCTCTCTGATCCTCCTCTGCTCACGCTGTTTCTCTCTCAAAAATACATGAAAACATTAAAAAAATAATTTAAAAGAGACGGTTGGAGCCCTCAGGCAAGCCCAGCACCGGGAGTCCCTCTGGAGGGAAGCCCTTCTTCCAGGTCCGCGTGCACGGGTTGAGTCACCGCAAGGACAGTGGACTTGTCCACAACCCTGGCTCCCGCACAGGGCCTCCGCCCTCCACCCCCGCCCCGGCTCGCTGAGCCCCGGAGGTGGGCCCGTGGGATTAGGTGTCCAGTTGGAGCCTTGGGTGGATTCGTGGGCATCGGGAGCCCCCAGACCCTGAAGCAGGCCCACCCAGAGGGTCCCAGAGCCGTCCTCCTGACAGCTCCTCTGGCCGACTCAGGCACCTGGGCCCTGGCCACCGCCTGCCGTTCCCCGAGAAGGGTCCGTGCGCCCCTTCAGAGAAAATGTTCTCCAGCTAGAACGGAGACCGGCTTTCAGCACGAGTCCGTGGGGGTCCCAGCGTCCTTCTGTCCTCAGACTGAGCCGTTACAGGCGTCCTGCTCAGTGTGGCGAGCCGGCCGCTCAGAGCCTCGTGGCCGGCTGGTGGCGGCCCAGGACCTTCCTCCACCTGCAGGATCGTCCCGATTCCGCAGGGACGGCGCTGGCAGCGGACCCAGGGCCTTCGCTGTTACTGTATTTTTACGCAGCAAAGCCCCAGGCATCGCCCCCTGGGCCCCAGCGAGGAGCCAGGCCCCGACGTAGGAACCCCCGTGTTCGGGTACTCTGCTCAGCAGCCACGGTTGGGGCGACTCTGTGGCATCGGTCACATCTGTGTGTCACAAAGAGACGCGAACGAGGCCTCCCGGGGGCTCAGGAGCGGGGGCTGGTGCGGAGGGCCTGGCTTGGCGTCCTTCTCCCCGCTTCTCTGGGCCGAGACGTGTGGTTGCTTTCAGAGCAGACAGAGGACAGCTCCTTTCGGGCCAGGCAGGCGGGAGGAACATTCCACAGGGGTGAGAAACGCATCGGCTGTAAGAATACACCACAAAACCTGCCCCCATTTCTGATAGTGGCTGGAGGGGGAGGCTGACTTTTTGGAGCTGGAACACGGGAGAGAGGGCACTCCTTTTCCGGACGGTGCCTCCGGCCGGTAAGTCAAGAAGGGCGGGGGGCCCTGGCCTGACAGGGCTCCTGGAGGAAGGTCTGTTCTCTGCGGAGGCAGAGGGAGGAGACGGAGGAGCAGCCGTGGGGACACAGGCACGTGGGGACCTGCCGGCCCGGGGAGGGTTCTCCAGGCTCCGTGGGCGCCACTCCCCACCTGCCACCCTCCCCCGGCCGCAGGGGTGCACTCCGGGAGACTGCGCAAAATGAGTCACGGGCCTGTCGCTTTTCCCTTCTCGCCCCTTCGAGCGATATGCGATCATGGAAAAGAAGGCAGGGAGAGCAGTCTGGAAAACGTCCGTAAGGAGCGGTGTAGAGCTGGGCGTTCTCACAGCTGCCGGCTTCGCGGGGAGGCCGAGGCGCGCCCTTCGCACACAAGTGTTTTCCTTCCCTCTGCGGGGAAGCCCGGCCAGCCCCCCACGGTCACCGGGCGCGGGCGGGCGGGTGTTCCGCCGGGCCACAAAGATGGCTTTGTGAAGAGGGGACCTCCTGGGTCCTCGGGTCCAGAACTTTCTGGGATGGTGGAAGGGATGCACAGCTACTCTGCCAGACGTGGGGGCCCCGGGCCTCGGGTGGCGACGGGCCCGGATGTGGCTCGTGCGCCTGGGGAACCGAACTTTACCTTTTACTGAATTCGAGTTCATTGTAAGTGGCCTCATGTGGCTCTCGGCTGCTCGGAGCACAGCGCCGAGGAAGGCTCTAGACTGAGGACTTGAGGGTCTGTTCTTTATTCAGTTATTTGAAATAGAAGGCTTAATCCTCTTCAATTTCCTGGTTGGGGTAAAAAAGAGGATTGCTTGTGTTGGGAATATTTTCACAGTGAGTGGCCTGGGCGGTGTCAGCACGGGGCTGAATTTATGGTCCTGCCCGAGGCTGTCTGGAGGGGGCACGAGAGAAAGCCCGGGTCACAGACGGGCACCCTCACGGCTCCGGGGGAGGGGGGCGTGCGTCCAGGGGACAGACGTTCCCTCGTGATGCAGCGGGTCCGCGGGGGGGCCTCTGAGAAGGGCGTAGAACACGGCCCAGGAAGCCCCACGCCCGCCTCTCTCCTGGCTCCCCCACTCTTGCTTCCCCCCTCCCCTCTGGCTTCCCCCTCCCCCCCCGGTTTCCCCCCTCCCTCTCCGGCTCCCCCTCCAGCTTCCCCTCTCCTGC